>APFE030173819.1:0-139093 GCA_000404065.3 Pinus taeda | reverse complement strand
AACCCCACTTTATGGGGTTTGGGGTAGCACCCCGGAAAATTTTGGTTTTGGACCGTATGTTAGGTTGGGCGGACCCACCTATGGTTTTTTGCATGATTTTCGCACATGTTTTTTGGACGCAATGGTTTTCGGTCCATGGTATTGGATGCTTTGGCATGTATAAATATGTATTATAACATTGAAAGGAACATAATGAAAAATCAAGCTGGTAGTACCAGTTTTTGGATCAGGGGAAATCTCTATGTATATGTGTTTTATGTGTTATGCTCTCGCATTGTTTATTTTCTATGTTTTAGAATTCATATGCAGGTGATTTCTGTAGAGGGTTAAAACCTACATCCTTGAATGAAGGTGGCTCTGTCTCAACTAGCTCACTCATTAGAACCATGTACCTAGTGTATCAATATGGACACCTCCCTTTCCTATGCTACAATGTGGGTGCTCCCACATTCCCTCTAGCATCATGTAATAATATGTCATCTTACCTAGTGTGCTTCCTCCATCTCTGGATTCCTCTGCATGAGTGGGTGCTTCCACTCTCTCCTCCTCTACTTGTGGATTCTCCATGACATCCTGAGGTTCTTCCTTTGGATCCAACAAATCCTCATCTGCATGCAACTGAAGCTCCCTCTCAAGGGAACATCACATGGCCTTCTCTTCATCGAACTTCACATCTCTACGAACAATTTTCATCTTGTGAGATGGAAGGTATGCATGATAGTTGTGATGTGTTTCAAAGTGCTCCACAAATATTTCCAACTCAGCTGTTGACTTTAGATTTTTCCTTGCATCTTTGGAAACATGACAATAAATTGATGAACCAAATATCCTGAAGTGTGACACATCTGGTTTCTTCCCTGAAAAATCTTCTTCTGGTGTACTCATATTGAGAATTTGTGAGGAATCTTGTTCTACAATTTCATGCTTCATCCCACAAGTGCAATGGTAAGCCCTGATCATGCAACATTTCCCATGTATCTCCCAAAATACTTATATTCTTCCTCTCAACCACCCCATTATGTTGTGGGTTATGGGGTGTTTTTAAATGTCGTAAAATGGCTTATTTTTCATGTCATTTCTTGAACTCATTCAACACATATTCTCCATCATTATCATTGATGAGAGACTTCACTTTCCTACTACTGTCTTTCTCAACAAGTGATTTAAATTCACAAAATTTGAAGAATGTTTGGTCTTTCTTATGTATGAAGAAAATCCAACACTTAGATGAGAAATCATCTACAAATATAACATGATACCTATGCTTGGTCATGGAGGTTGTCGAGAAAGTTTCACACACATCTGAGTGAACTCTTTCAAGGACTAACTGCGCTCTACTGTGCTTATGATGAAAGGTGGCTTTAGTGTACTTCCCAAGTTTACACCCTTTTCATATATCTCATTGCTGTAATGCACCATTGGGAAGTACTACAAAAATATTTTGCATGACCTTCAAGGGTCGATGGTGAAAATGTCAAGTCTCCTATGCTATAATTCACTGATGTCTTCACTATGCACCTTCTCTACTTTTGTGCTCAAAGAAGCATAGTCTTCTACATCCAATTTGTAGATTTTCTTAACATGAACCCCGATCTGCTTCACTTGTCCTGTGGTGATATGTCTAAAGAAATCCTTTCCTTTGCTAAATATCAAATCATAGCCATGATCTTCCAATATAGAAATTGAAACTAAATTCTTGTTTAGACCCAGAACATACATGACATATTTTAATGTGAGAGAAGAACTAGACTCCCTCTAAAAAGTAACTTTAATGATGCTAGTCACATTATATCTTCCATAATATCCCATCTCGATGTGCATCTGGAGGTCCTTCTCCTCCAAGTCACTAAAAAATATTTGTTTCTCGTCATATGGAATGAGGCTCCACTATCTAGATACGATGCACTACCCATCACCAATGTCACCATGCATTCAATGAGTGTGAAATCCAACTTCAGTTGTGAAGCTAGAGTTTCACCTATTTCTCTTGAAGGATTATTTCTAGCCTTCTTGTTTGGACACTTCATGCAATAGTGTCCAAGCTGATGACCATGAGAACATTTAATCTTCTACAAGTCTTTCTTCTTTCCTACCTAACCATAATCTCCTTTGGATTGTGATTTCTTCCCTTTTCCTTTCTAGCCAAGGCACAATTCTTCTCATCATCAACCTTGGATGAAGTCCCATCTCTATTGCTCCCCCTGATCTCCTCTTGCTTGAGATCAGACCATAATAACTCTCATCTTGGTAGTTTGTCTCTACCATTCACAGAATCATGATGACTATGCCAGCTCTTCAGAAGACACAATAAAGCTGGAGCTACCTTATCTTCTTCAAGAATAGTAATACCGAGCCTGCCACGTTCATCACAACATGGTGTGAATTTGTTGAGGTACTGAGGAATTGATTCAGCCTTCTACATCTTGATTCTATGAATCTTGTCCTTTAGTTCCATGTTCCTATGTCATTTTTGTTCTCAAAAATTTCAGTCAATGTTTTCCATATTGCGAATGGAGTTTCTTTCTGTTGGAGTTCAAGACAATATGATCTCAAACTCCCTCCAATATGATCTTCCTCGCTTTAGCTACATCCTTCTTCCACTAAGCAAGATCCTAGGCATCAGTTATTGGGGGTTTTAATACATATGTCTTGATGTAATATAGTAGCTCATTATCATATAATACAACTTTCATATGTATCTTCCATTGCCAAAATGTTTTGATTCCTTCCAAAGCATACTCGATCGTGAGTCCACTGGAAGTCATCTTTTGAGTCCTAAATACAACCTACAACAATGATCTTGTAATTCGAACCTCCTGCAAAAAATTCAAATTCTCTTCTCTTATATTGTAATTCCCGCTTAGGTACCATGTAGAAATTCCTTGTAGATTCAAAATTCTTATGTAATATTCTAAAACAAATTACTTGAATCTACTCTACTCATTAGTAGAGATAGAAAATTGATCGATAAATTGCAACATGAACATGAGACAAGAATAAATAACATATGGTTATATATTTATCTATGGGGAAAGCTTTCCACTCAAAACCCTTTCCTATGTTTATTGCATTACATAACAAAATAGAGAAGAAATACAATGCTTGTTCAAGCCCAAACAATATTTGCACAAGTATAATCAATTTCACTGCCCACAAGCTAATTGTGGCCAATACTTAGCCAATTTGGTTGCCTTCCAAGCTCCTATTTCCTTGTGTTATTTCCTTGGGAATTAGCACGTTACTAATTACGGAAATTCCCAGTTAGAGTTGTGCAATCCTTATAGGCCTTTCTCTGACGACATCCACCACCTGTACAACTTGGAAAATTATACAACTGATAGTACATTTCCATTGAACTCCAATATCAACTGGGTAACTTGAATTCCATGCATGCATGAGTCAATTGTGGTTGATTTATCAGTTAAATCGGTGAACATTGAAGTTGCACTCCACTACTATACCTCCTACTAATTCCTCCAACATTTGGAACTAGTTTAAGTGACTTTAAGTCAGTTTAACAGAATTAAAATATTACAACTAAAAGTAAACTCAACCTACATGACTCAAGTTAGGCCCCAACTCAAATTAACTGGGCCAACTAAGTTAAATGAACTTAGTGAAAACATTCTTGTTGTCTTGTGATGTGGAATTACAATTTGCTCCTAATTTAATTCAAGGGAAAATTAAATCAGGATTTCCTTGTTGCCATTTTCAACACATCAACTATTCCAGCTATCAATGGGAAGAAATGGTCATTTCCGCAATGCTACTACTAGAAGTCACTAACATAGAATCACTGCTCCCACTTATCAAGCACCCACTTGTAGTAGGCCATTGCTCAACAACTCTATGTGGACCCTGATTTCATTCATTTTTAAACTAGATCCCAAAGACACTATGCTCAACAAGGCCCATCTCTACAATATCAAACCCTAGCAATAAGACAGTCTCAACATCAACAAAACAAAAACACCACAACAAATACGTTGTCTACTCAATCAAAATGGTGGATACATACATCGAATATGAACCAACATAACTATCCAAAATCATAAACACGTCTCACACTTAGCCATAACATCAAACCCTCAATCAATCAACAACATAAAATAATATGGCATTTTACCATATGCACCAGTAACTCTGCAAAACAAATGAACTAGACAAAAAAATAGGAGGCACTCTATGATTTTTCTTGACTCTCCCATTAAAATCTGCTCCATATCCATCAAACAAACTCTCCTACAAAAACCATGAATATGATCTACAAATCTGGTAGACTGCTCGAGCACTCTGCTACAAAAGTTTGATCTACTCACATAGCTTCCATTTGTAGACATGTTATGTATCTCAGCTCACCACTATATATAAAGCATTCTTCCTCTTTGCAACCATTTCTCACTCTCAATCACACTAACCAATCATATCTCATATCCAAATGAAGTATGTGTAACATATTGGGTGAAATCCACTTTTGGACTGAGATCAAAGGTACATAACGTCGACGTAATCCATCCATAACCATCACTACTTGTGCACTAAAGGTGTTCACACCCAATGAGTACTTATTCAACCCATTTTGACCATATCCATTTAATTGAGAACCTTCTAAGAATTACCAAGATGAAGTACTTCTGATGTTTGTGACGAATGCAGAGAAATTTCCATGTAGAGCCTCAACTGCACCCACAACAGTGGAAAAAATTAGTTGAAAGGCTTACAAATGGACACATAACACTGGAAGATCTCGGATGAAGGGTTTTAGCCATATGCATGACACTTCTTCATAGTGGCTAGGGAAAAGTATAGGAGAAATTAAAATATCTTCAACTCATAACCTCTACCAACTGCTTGCACATATTCTCCAACATCTAAAAACACCTCCAAACCTCTGCCAAACTTTGTGACAATTCTAAAAATATGTTAAATATCATAACCAAGTGCCACGACCAAGTTTATATAGAAGACAACATGAAAAAGTTTGACACGAGTGAAAACAAGCCATCTCCTCTCTGTATACACCAACATAAATTGCAACACATCTGCACAACTTTGTAGCACATCAGCAACATCATCATCACACCAAAAATCACTGCAATAAGTCTAAACATGAACATGAACATGAACACGAACATGAATACCTAAACGAAAACCTATCCTGCCACATTCATCAACATGGATCAACACCTCCAACATCTTTCCATCAGATTAGTTCCTAATAGATCATTATAGAAACTGTGTCAATGTCATCATCTAGACCATCATAAGGTTGACATCAAGCATCATCTATATCAACATAAGGCATCACAAGGTTCAAATTAATGCACCATGCAGAACATCATAAGGTTGACATCAATTCTAACACAAGATAGATGCAACCATGAAAACAATTCCTACACTAGCTAGCTACAATCATGAAATCTATAATTCCAACCATCTACCCTTTGGCATTGATGGAAACCAAACATTATCTCCTAATCAATATTCTCTTTTGGCACTCCCCCTTTGACATCAATTGAAAAGGGTCAACTCAATATGATAAGGCAAAATTAATACAAGAAAAAGAATGAGAGAATATGATATCTGCATGGAAAAATATGAATTCACATCAATAAGTTTCCATGCCTCTGACATCAACAACAACACACAACATATCAAGAAAAGAAAAAAATAATCTCCTCATAAGAGTGTATAATAACCCACACATGGCTGGTCCGTGTCTCAAATCACTCTATGCATTCCATGCCACAATGTCTCATGCTTGGCTCACTGAAAATTGATGAACAAAAGTTGTAACAAGGCTTAAATAACTTGTCTTTCCACCCATAAACAATAAATATACCAACTATAAAAATGTGAGTGAAAAGAAATAAAAGTATGGACAATAAGCCTTGAATCCATAGAAGCAAGCATAACTCCCACTAAGAAAAATATACCTCATATGAATGTGGTGATCCCACTAATCTGAACATGCATAGAAGTAGAATGAACTCATCATATATTTTTGCCAAACTCTTGCTCATAAAGCTACCAATGCTCCCCCTGAGACCATCATAGTTCATGAGCCTCAGTGTTGCAAAATGAATGTTTCAAATCCTAAGGCTACAAACATAAATGATCAAACTGGGGTTCATACAAAATTAAGAGGTGCCAGCACTATATGTGTAGGATGCAATGTGTCATTCTTTCATTGATTTAATGCACTGAATGACATAAAATCTAACCTAAACTAGTTTCATAAATAAACCTTGGTACTCTAATTCAAAAAAATCAAATCAATTATTCTAATTGGAAAATGGAAATCATTCATCTAATTTCAAATTTCTTGGAAATAATAAAGTTAATATATAAAACATAGCTAGGAAATTCAGAAAATAAGTCTACTTCACTTCCATTGAAGACCTTCAAATGTGAAAATTGCTTCCTAACTATATTTGTTGTTTTGTGCTTGTAGTGGCAATAGGAGGGGTCTATAGTGGTCCTTAGGGCTCCCTAATAATATATTTATATCCTAGAGGTCATTATTCATCTATGCTAAGTCAAATTTGTAGTGGGGATAAAAAATGGTGAAGGAAAATGATGCTACATGTTTGCTATAGGTGGTTGCTACATGAGGCCTGTAATGCTACATGCATGAGAGTCTTTCTAGATTACCAAGTAAGGATAGACTTTTTTTATTACTAATTAGAATGTATTAGGTCTCCATTACAAGTAGGATCACTCCAAAATACAATGTTAACACGTGCTAAAAAATAACAGAAAATCACTACTCTAAAAACTAGAAATTCAAGAACTTGTAAGCTAGTTAACCTATAAAATCCCTAACCTAATCAATTGAAAATGCAATGGGGTAGATTTTTTTATTAAATTTATTTCTTTTATGACCTAATTCAAGTATAATAAACTCAAATTAATTTCATTAACATGTTCTAAAAATAGCTGAAAATTACTATTATTTTGCTGCAAGGGACTTTTAGAAATTCTAGATTTGTGAACTAGAAAAACAATCCAAGTGGCTCAATGATGAAGATGTCTTTTCAAAGTTGTTATAATGATTAATTGTGCTTTTGACTCTATAAATAACTTGAAAAATAACTTACTTCAATCATTTAATCTAGTCCTACAACAGAAGAAGCATCAATACTAAATCCAAAAATAGGAAAAACAAGAATGAGAGATGCATTTGAAAAAAATATAAAAAGGGCTCTGAGGCTACTAGGATTGCCAAGGTAAAGGACACTCAAATTCCTATGAAGGAGACCAAGCTTTAGAAGCTAAAAATGGCACCAAACTTCATTATTCGAACCAATCCAAGTACATCCTTGCTATAAATGAAAGTGGAGCTGCAAAAATACAATTTTTCTCCACAAGAAGACTATGGAATACATGCATCTAGATGAAAATTAGAATTGGCACTTATAAAACATGATGAGGAATCATTCTCCTTGAAATGAGGAAGCTCCCTGCAAAATCCATAAAATAGTGGATCTGGTTCCCAACACTAGGAATCTCAATTAAATGACAAGGAACACATTCCTAGATTTTCTCAATCATTGGAGCTCCTGAATTTTTCAATAATTTCATGCTATGTTTTTCATTTATTATCAAATCTTGATCCTCCTATAGTAGGGGGAAAGTCCCTATATTATCACCTCCTCCAAATCTTGATAATATTCCTAATATTCTCACAATATTCTTCAAAAGTAAATAATATTAGGCACATAATCTGCAATCATCTCTAAACCTTCCTAAGTGCATATTAAAGAAAAACAATTATTAACTGTAGAAGGAGACATTTAATATAGCCTTCAAGTGCCTAGTAAAGGTTACATGGGCCTTAATTTGGGTTTAATTTAGAGGCCCACTATACCCTCTATTGAAACTATTTCTCATCCTATGAGCAACCTCTCCATGTTCTTGCCAGGTTGTTCTTTTCTTATGCCTCATATGACTTTCATGATGTCCCATACAGATGTGGATGTAATTTCCCCTGTTGGATAATATTTATGTTTATATGAATTTCCCATGATTCTTTTGATTCTCCTTCTTGGTTTTAGTATTTCAGAAGTATCTGTTGATTCTCCACTGCTCATGACTTTAATAAAATTGTATCAATGTGAAACAAGGAGTTTATCTTTTCTACTACATGCATGAGAGTGTTTATGGAAACAAAAGTAGACACAAAATCACTGATATTTCTTACTGAGATTTAAATATGTGGCAAATACAGAGTATGCTTTTGATAATTGAGATATTTTTAAGGGTTTTCATGCCAGGTATTGGTGGAGAAAATTTGTACTTACCCTTTCCCTCATGATTATTTCCCTTCTTAGGGTTTGAGGGAAATTTTTTCCACTAAGAAGCTTCTTGTAGCAACTTGTTCCTCTTGTAGAAGCTTTGTTTTCTCCTGTAGAAACCAACCCAAATCCTATAGCAGCTACTCATTGCATGCCAAGAGATGGTGGGTCCACCTTTTTATTTATTATTGATTTTTTCATTTTTTTTTGTTTTTTTCTTTCAATTTTTTTCTTCTTTTCTTCATTGTATGCAAAATAAACTCGATGTGCTTTGATTTAACTAAGTTGGCTCCCAACTAATTTTTGAACTACATGATAACATCCCATTTTCTTAAGTCTTTCTTCACTTTTGTCTCATTTATCTCCCACAAGTGTGCTTGTCCTTTGGAGAAAATTTAAGTGACTTTCTAGATAAGACCAAGGCTTATTGCTATTAACTTTGGCTATAAAATACCTTTCCTTCTCAAACTTTTAATGTTTTCTTAAGATAGAACAAGTTCAAAGGGTGATTTTAAAGAGTTGCATACTTGTGTCTTACTATGTGTGTCCTTTTTTTTTTTTCACAGGATGTTGTTGTAGTTGTGGAGGCTTCCTTTGATGATCCTGAAGTTGCATGTGATGATATGCTAGAGGTCCTCTAGGTTTTCTTGCTATTGTTATTTCTCTCCTCCTCAAATTCTCTTGATGTGATTGTTGTAGCTAATCATATGTTATTAATAAACAGAGGTAAGGTTGGTGTGCATGTCTTCTGAATTGGATTGCACCTTCACTTATGATGTTCCTATGTGTGTAGGTGTTTCTAACGTGACTAGGTTACATCTGTTGGTGGAGTTCTTCTCTGAGATTGATGATACTCTTCCTAGGTGCAGACATTACTCCCTCATGCTTCCTGTTGGTGGGGGACTAAAAATGTCAGAGATTTCTTTTGACTGCACAAGTTGCTACAAGAGGATTTTTTTCCTATAGTAGCCTTTTGATCCTTTCTTCTAGTATTCAGTTGGAATGGTGATGTTGAGGGGAGTGATTAAAAGCCATGTATATATGGTTGGAGTCATCAGGAGGTAGTTTAAGAATGGAAAAATTGAGAACAATGGTCTCCGTGTGTTTTTTTAGGCAAGCCAAAGTGAACATTTTGAAAAAGCTTAGGTGAAATGGAATGGATGAGTGAGGATGGGTGATGAGTAAATAATTGGAGGGAATTATTCATCATTTACTTAAGGAATCATGGCATTTTTGGTCATTCTTCTCATTGGATCTCGCTCCTGTAGCTACACAAACTCCTCCTGTAGCATTACATGACCTCTTGTAGCATTACATTGAGGAGGTGAAATTTGACTTTTTGTCTGATTGGAGGGTGGAGAGAGATGGTAATATGAGAAATGGGTATGAATATTATATTTTATGGATGGAAAAATCAAGGAGAACTTGTAGGTGAGCTCCTATAGCAATTCTGCTCCATCCTATAGCATTTCAAGACAATGTCTTGTAGTAGAATTTTTTTTATTCATATCTCTCAAATGGTAGACTATATTGACTTGAAATGCTTTGAGAATTTTTCCATCCTCTTTATGAAACTCCCCATAAATTTTTTTTTCTAATGGATGCTCAAATATCGAGAAAATGTAAAACTAGATGTAGGTGATGGAGGTCAATTTCTCGAAAAGTGTGCAATGGAATTTGCTGAAATTTCTTGAGCATGTTACCATCATCCTTATGCATCTACCCGTGAAAAAACTCAGCCAATTATTACATGTTTATTTGGGCACATCACTCCCAATGATCATATCAGTACAAATAGGGCTCATCAAACCTTAATTTTAGTTGTTACATGCCGTAGACAAGTCATCATATTGAATGTTTTCATCCATGAAAGTTTCCTAGTTTGAAACCCTACTGAAATGCCTCCTTGGGACACCAACACACCATTGGTCAGGGGAAACTGTTTTGCATAACAGGTAGGCCCATTCAATCCTATGTTGCAGAGCACTTAGGCCCACTTTAGCCTATGCTAGGCAAGGACGAGCGAAATTGGCATAGGATTCTGGGAATATTCCTTGATTCTAGAGCATTCTAGAAGGATGCCCAACTCTTATCTCATCCTTTAAGATCGATTTTGGATAGGATATGGATCGTTCAACCCTGTATCCTCTCACCCATTTCTCCATGGAAACTAATTATCCAATTATGGAAAACCATTCAATGCCCAATTTATGACAAAACCACTTGCATTTCCCTATAAATTGATCCCTCATCATAGTGATCAGGAGGCTAGAACTTGGATATTATAGAGAAATATTGTTGGTTTGAGACTTGAAATCATTGTCAAGTAATGTTATGCTACTAGATTTATTTTCTATTGGTGTGATGAGGGTTTGGACTATGTTGGATGAGTGACACAGGATCGAACCACATTGGGTGTAACTTCTCCTTCTATCAAACAATAAAGTTGTTTGTTCCTTTTCCAATAATTTTGTCTACACCTATGATGAATGTATGTTCAAATGTTGTCTATTCCATTTGTTTATAGTAGATAGATCATATGATTTGATTTTTGTCATCTTATGTTTATGCTTGTAGGTACCAATTGAGAGAATTCAGTTTGAGTGGGAGTGACGGGAGTAAAGGAGATCAAAGGAAGCGAAAGCTTACAAGTAGGTTCCTTTATCTTATATCTCTCTATTGTAGGAAAAGGTTAAACATCTTTACTTCTCTTGTTCTAAGTGTAACTACCCACTTAGGGAAGATGTACTTATCTGTAGGTATAAATTCCATATAAAAAATTGATGACCATACTAGGGAACGACCATCATTCCTGGTAGTTTAACCTTATCATATTACATCCTAGTAGACATTACTTGACTTCGTTGGTCTCTTTTCAGTCATTTTGAAGCTTTTTTGGTCAAAAAAGTGTGCTTAACTGTCTGCTGATTGTTCTATCTGGAATTAGCGCAGTGTTGTTCTTGACATAGTGCACTGCAGAGCACCCTTAGCTTAGAGACAGTGCTCTGCATCGCACTGTCTCCCATTCAGGGCTGCGTTGATCCCTGTCAAGCAAAAAAACCCATCTTTTGCTTAATTTTTTCCAAAGTGCTTCTGATGTTGTTTGCTAAAGATCAAGCTTTTCTTTGTCTCTGAAATCAATTTGCATTTCCTCTCTTAGCTCTACTTTGATCTTGATTGTTTAGTGTTTCTTAACGTATTTCTTTATCATTATCAATTCATTCTCAAAGTTGGCTTATATTGATTGGTATTTACTTTTCTAAAAAGGAATTGTCATAAAGTCTTCATTTCTTTGAAAAATAAACTGTCGTAAAGTCTTTGTTTCTTGTGAAAAGAATTGATTGATCGTTTGTGAATTTAGTTTCTTTATGTTCATCTAAACATTAAATGAATGAAAAGAAAAACATGCATAATTCATTTAGAAGTTTGTGTGTGCTTGTAGGAATGGTATAGGGAAATTTACATTAGATGTTCTCTATGCTCTTTGTTTAGATATTCTATTGCTATATCCCTTTTAGTTATAGCTTTCATTGTTTAAATCAAATGCAAAGAATGTTTCTCATTTTAGTTGCATTCTAGGAGTTTCATAAACATCATGCGATGAACCTGAAAGGAAAACTTTTAAACAAGATCAACTAAAATTTATCTCAAATAACCTAATGGAGCATTGTAACTTAACGCATAACATTTAGACGTCTAGGCTAGAAATGTGTTCTGGCATCGTTAAACATAGCAGCTGTCACTAATGGTCTGTGATACATTCCGAGTGTGATACCTCATTCCATGTACGTAAGTATATCGTAGCTCATCCATGTACTTTCAAGTATATCGGGCAGTGTTATAGTACAAAAAGTATAAGGGAATGTTCTAACTGTGTGGTTTTGCATTAGACAATAGTAACACAAATTGGGCCTCCACGTACTTTCGGTTATATTTGGGAAGACTACATTAGGTTGCTATCCATCCAGAGGTAACCAGGTTAGCCGCCTTGTATATTGTGATACACTGAAAAAAATATTCAGGGAGATTACCTACATGTATGTTATGTCATTGGTTTGTTGAGGCAATATATTACAGTTCACAGTTACTTGGTAATCCTTTTTGCCTAGATTATACCTCTTTTGTTTTGTTATGTTATTTTGATTAAAATAAAATTAACTAATCGTGAATAACATCCTCCATGTCACTCCTTAGTTTATCTTAGGTTGAGACATATGGAAACAACTTTGAAGTCCATCAATCAACGAATTCCTTTTGATTGGAATCCTACTCCTTTTCCTCCTTTTGGAAATATTAGTGCTCCTTATATGGCTACATTGTCCTTTTCGAGACTTACCATTGGATTGCCAGTATGGTTGTTCTCAACCTCCTTGGCCCTGCAACTGAATATTCCTACAACTGGACAAAATCAACCTCCAGTTGTTCCTAAATTTTACCCTTTACCTTCTTCATCAATTTTTTCTTCCTCCCCTTCTTCCTCTTCACTTGGTGAAAGTATTGACACTAGTAACCAGATGGATAAGAAGAAGAAGAAAGGGAAGAAGAAGAAGAATAAGAAAATTATGTTGGAAATAATACTGAGAAGCGGGGGGGTGTGAAACAGCATTTGCAAGTCAATAACTTTTCTTTTCAATAATTAGATTCATATGTATGCTACTTCAGTTGAGGGAACCCACATGTACACGCAATTGTGTTTAATGCAACTAGTGTATATCCAGTAAACTTATGATTCAGTTAATTGATCATATGTTGATCTTTAATCGGTGCATCAGAATTTCATTAACCATATAAACAATAACCAGGTGCAGTAAAAACATAATAGACCATCACACATAAGAAACACACATGAACACGATGATATAAGGTGGAAACTCAATGCGGGACAAAAACTGACTGCTGTCGTATTCCTTTAATATAAGAAAAACCCGTTTACAATCTTGTACTGGTGTAGAATCATACCAGTACACATGCACTCACCTGCAGAAGGCTACAACCTTCTCTCATTCTTTAGCTACTACTGGAAGTGAGCTACAACCACTTGGCTCTTGTACTAGTTGATATATTTACTACTATGTAGGCGCCGACCTACAAAAGGCTACAACCCTCTCTCTTTTTCCAGCTGCTACTGGAAGGGAGCTCCAACCCCCTGGCTATTGTACTAGCCAATATGTTTACCAATACCTAGGAGCCGGCCTACTGAAGGCTCCAACCTTCACTCTTCCTCCAGGGACCACATTTCATAAGTTTTTAGACTAGATACTCCTAGATCACAACACCATAATCTGAACGCCACATTTCATCCAATTTTCATACTGGACCCATTAACAACATTGAAGCTCAAAATCAATCACCACTGCAATACAACTATTGCATTAACCAATCATTCAATCATCAATCTCTGAATCACCTACTACTAAATCAATGAAGACCTGTCACTAGAACATAGAGCAAAACCCAAAACTCTGCAACAACCACGAGAACCATCTGCAAATTCAGATATCATATTTCATCATGTATACACTGCTCTGATGAGCTAAACCAGTGTGTATACACACTTTTACCAAAGCAATCCCATGTAAATATCTACAAATACTAACTTAAACAACTTCATAGCTATTTCAGAATTCATTCATATCGAGATCGTAACGTTTATAGAATAACCCATGCATCAACATTCAGATCTAGATTATACATAATCAAACCGGATAATGATAATTCATTTCAAACCTTAAGATCTTGATACATCATCATCCACATAGGTGCATCCTTGGTTCAGATCAAGCAAATCATCACAAATCCATAACCTCCATACAAGATCTCACACTTCATCAGATATTCAATCCTTGCACACTTGCTTGCATGGCCTAATGATCTTCTCCTCCTTATATAGTTTTAGGCCTCTCTCAATACCATGGACCAAAACTACTTAGGACCAATACCTTGGACCCAATGCCTATGGTCAATATCTCAGATCAAATACCATGGACCAATACCTTGGATCAAAATACCATGGACCAAAACTTAGTTTTCCAAGGTATACACACTTTTCATTCCGTGAAAATGTGTGTGTACGTTATACGTTCCTTTTGGCCTGTTAACATGTGTGTATATGCTTCTTTGTCAAGGTGAACCTGCATATACCTATCTTTCTTCATTCTTTGTGGTCTGATCTATAATTCTTTGCTACTGCACTGAGAACTGTCATATGAGTGAGTTTCCATCAAGGACAACACCTATATGATAATGCCAACAATCTCCCCCTTTGGACTTCATGGCAACAACCACACCAAGCCAATCTCCCCCTTTGACATCAAGGGCAAAGGGTAGACCAAGATATTCTTTCTCTTTGATATACATTATGTTGTCCATACTCCCCCTGAGTACATGTTGAAATCTCTTATTAGGCTCCCCCTTTGTACATGCTTACATGCACCAAACCTTCCATGCTCCCCCTGAGCACATGCAAAGTCTGCAAAAATATTTTTCAAAAGAATAACATGACTCTACAAATCAACTAATTGAGTATGACCTTCCTATCACCAATGACTCATACATATATCAATCTCCCAACCAAGTGGGGATACACCATTTTGACTCATCCACCCAACCAAGTGGGGATATACCAAATGTGTATACATGACTGAGATAGAAATTATTACATCATATGACTCATGGGTCTTTCAAAAGATATATATGGCATTTAGACCAAATACATAAACAAGACCATGATAGTCATTAGCTACTATCATACACAATATATGATTTGCACCGTACGCATATGTTACCAACATCTAGACTTGTAACCTGCAATACCATTCTCTTGACCAACCAACAATAAGTAGCAAGATGTATCATTAAACCATATAACCATCATCACCAAAGACTTCTAACCATAATGCCCACAATGCATTATTCAAAGCATATGCTCCCCCTAAACCTGTTCCATCTATTCATTGTCAGATCCTTTTCCCTGAGTCTATCCTACAACTTTTCCTCAAAATAACATATATACGATTGTGCAGCTTCGAACTCCCGTATACATGTGACCTGTCTTTATTAAACCTACGTATGAGATTTAGAACACTGAATTTTGACACTTTCAGCTCCCTCTAAGTCTGTCATGTCTATGTATTGTGGTATGCCACATCTTTCTTACTGTACTTCCTTCTTCTTCCATATCTTCAACTGCGATGATGTTTTCTCCTTTTGGTATGGTGCCCAACATCTTCTTCTACATTCCTTTGCTATATGTCCAAGCTTGTTACATGCATAACATCTCATATGTTTCATATTCCTTCTATAGCAGTCAATGGATTTGTGACCAAACATATTGTAAGAGAAACAATATCCCTTAAAATACCTGGAACGTGATGATCTTTCTGTGTGACGGTATTGCACCATTCTACTTGTGCATCTTACTGCAACATGTCCAATATTATAAAATACATATGACTCAACATTATTCATCTGAGAAAATAATCGACTATCACTTCCATAGATTGGAGTAAAAGGCTTTCTTTGACGTATTTCTTTCCTTGGTTGTTGATGTGGTTGACCTCTTATCTACTTCTTGAGCATTTCAAGCTTTGCATTAGAGTTCCTTGCCTCACCCTGTGATCTAGATTCACCTTGAATAAATTCATAAAAACCAAGACCAGTTTTGATAGCAGGAGATCTTTGACTACTAAGAATATCATCCAAAATCTTAGTATTGTCTTGAAATCATAATAGTTTATCCTCTTCTTCTAATTTACCTTTTAAGATATTTACCTCAACCTGATATTGCTCTTCCTTTTCCAGATGTTGCTTCTTCAAGATTTCTACAGCATTTCTTCCTTCTTCCACCTGTTGCCTTTATTTGGGAATCTCATTTTCTTGTTCTTTATCTGCTTGAGGTAGTTCTTCATTTTGCTTATTTTTTAATGATATCACTTGACCCTATAGCATTTTATGTACTTTGAAGGCATACTCCAGCTGGGCTTTTAATCTGGCAACTTCTTCTTGGAGGGCACACTCCCTTTTGTTAAATAGATCTTGTTGATCTATGATTTTATCTAATTCTTCATTTGCTTGTTCATCTTCAATCTGAGGTGATTCAGAATTTGAATACTTGCTTCCAACTAATGGCAAGTTGTCATTGTTCCTTTGAGTTGTCTTCTTCTTCTTACGCACTTTCCTTCCCATTGTTCTATAGATCTCCTTCAAGTGATCAAGCTTCTACCGAAGGACCTCCTCTGATACCAATTGTCGAAAATAATACTGAGAGGGGGGGCGAATTGGTATTAGCAAATCAATAATTTTTCATTTCCATAATCAGATTCATATATGCTACTTCAGTTAAGGGAACCCACACATACACGCAACTATGTTTAACGCAACTAGCTTATATCCACTAAACTTATGATTCTGTTAATTCATCATATGTTGATCTTTAATCAGTGCATCAAAACTTCATTAACCATATAAATAGTATCCAGGTGCAGTAAAAACAGAATAGATCATCACACATAAGAAACACACATGAACACCATGATATAAGGTGGAAACCCAATTCGGGACAAAAACCACTTACTGCCATATCCCTTTAATATAAGAAAAACATGTTTACAATCTTGTACTAGCGTAGACTCATACCAGTACACAGGCACCCACTTGTAGAAGGCTACAACCTTCTCCCATTCTCCATCTATTACTAGGAGTGAGTTACAACCCCTTGGCTCTTGTACTCGCTGATATGTTTACTAATATGTAGGCGCCGACCTATAGAAGGCTACAACCCTCTCTTATTTTCCAGGTGCTACTAGAAGGGCGTTCCAACCGCCTGGCTCTTGTACTAGTCGATATGTCTACTAGTACGTAGGTGCCATCCTACTGAAGGCTCCAACCTTCACTCTTCCTCTAGGGACCACGTTTCATAAGTTTTTAGACTGGATACTCCTGGATCACAACACCATAATCTGAAGGTCACTTTTAATCTAATTTTCATTCTGGACCGATCAACAACATTGAAGCTCAAAATCAGTCATCACTACAATACAACTATTGCATTAACCAATCATTCAATCATCAATCTCTGAATCACCGACTACTGAATCACTGAAGACCTATCACCGGAACACAGAGCAAATCCCAAAAATCTGCAACAACCATTAGAACCATCTGCAAATTTAGATATCATATTTCATCATGTATACGCTACTCAAATGAGTTGAACCAATGTGTATATGTTGTTTTACCAAAGTGATCTCACGTACAGATCTACAAATACTAACTTAAACAACTTCATAGCTATTTCAGAATTCAGTCATACCTAGATCATAACATTTATAGAATAACCCATGCATCAACATTCAGATCTAGATTATACATAATCAAACCAAATAATGATAATTCATTTCAAGCCTTAGGATCTTGATCCATCATCATCCACATAGGTGCGTCCTTGGTTCAGATCAAGCAAAGCATCACAAACCCACAACTTGCATAATGGATCTCACACTTCATTAGATATTAAATCCTTACACACTTGCCCGCATGGCCTAATGATCTTCTCCTCCTTATATAGTTTTAAGCCTCTATCAATACCATGGACCAGAACCACTTAGGACCAATACCTTGGACCCAATACCTGGGGTCAATACCTCATACCAAATACCATCGACCAATACCATGGATCAAAATACCATGGACCAAATCCCTTGGAGCAAAACTTAGATTTCCAAGATATACACACTTTTCATTCCATGAAAGCGTGTGTGTACGTTATACGTTCCTTTTGGCCTATTAACCCACGTGTATATGCTTCTCTGTCAAGGTGAACCTACATATACCTCTCTTTCTTCATTATCTGTAGTTTGATATGTAATTCTTTACTACTACATAGAGAACTATCATCTGAGTGAGTTGCCATCAAGGACAACACCTATAACATAATGCCAACAATCTCCCACTTTGGACTTGATGGCAACAACCACGCCAAGTCACTCTCCCCCTTTGAAATCAAGGGAAAATGGTGGACCAAGATATCCTCTCTCTTTGATATACATTATGTTGTCTATACTCCCCCTGAGTACATGTTGAAATCTCTGATTGTGCTCCCCCTTTGTACATGCTTACATGCACCAAACCGTCCATGCTCCCCCTGAGCACATGCAGAGTCTGAAAAAATATTTTTCAAAAGAATAACATGACTCTACAACTCAATTAATTGAGTATGACCTTCCTATCACCAATGACTTATACATACATCAATCTCCCAACCAAGTGGGGATACACCATTTTGACTCATCCACCCAGCCAAGTGGGGATATACCAAATGTTTATGCATGACTGAGATAGAAAGTATTACATCATATGACTCATGGGTATTTTAAAAGATATGTATGAAATTTAGACCAAATACCTAAATAAGACCATGTTAGTCATCAGCTACTATCACACATAATATACAATCTGCACCATAAGGATATGTTACCAACATCCAGACTTGTAACCTGCAATACCATTCTCTTGATCAACCAACAATAAGTATCAAGATTTATCATTCAACCATATAACCATCATCACCAAAGACTTCTAACCATAATGCCAACAATGCATTATTTGAAGCATATGCTTCCCCTAAACCTGTTCCATCTATTCACTGTCAGATCCTTTTTCTTGAGTCTGTCCCACATCTTTTCCTCAAACTAACATATACGTGACTATGCAACTTCAAAATCGTGTATACATGTGACTTGTCTTTATGAAACCTGCTTATGACATTTAGAACAGTGGAGTTTCACACTTTCAGCTCCCTCTGAGTCTGTCATGTCTGTATACTCTACTATGCCACATCTTTCTGACTGTACTTCCTTCTTCTTCCATATCTTTGACTGTGATGACATTTTCTCCTTTTGGTATGGTGCCCAAAATCTTCTTCTGCATTCCATTGCTATATTTCCAAGCTTGTTACATGCATAAAATCTCATATGTTTCATATTCCTTCTATAGCAGTCAATGGCTTTGTGACCAAACATATTGCAAGAAAAACAATATCCCTTAAAGTACCCTCAATGTGATGATCTTTCTATGTGACAGTCTTACTCCATTCTACTTTTGCATCTTGCTGCAACATGTCTAAGATTATAACATAGATAAGACTCATCATAATTCATCTGAGAAAATAACCGACTATCACTTCCGCAGTTTGGAGTAAGAGATTTTCTTTGATGGATTTCTTTCCTTGGTTGTTGATGTGGTTGACGTCTTATTTCCTTGTTGAGCATTTTAGGTTTTGCATTAGAGTTCCTTGCCTCACCCTGTGAGCTAGATTCACCTTCAACAGATTCATAAAAACCAAGACTAGTTTTGATAGCAGGAGATCTTTGACTACTAAGAATATCATCCAAAATCTTAGTACTGTCTTGAAATCATAACAGTTTATCCTTTTCTTATAATTTACTTTTTAAGATATTTACCTCAACCTGATATTGCTCTTCCTTTTCCAGATGTTGCTTCTTCAAGACTTCTACAACCTTTCTTCCTTCTTCCACTTGTTGCCTTAACTTGAGAATCTCATTTTCTTGTTCTTTATCTGCTTGATGTAGTTCTTCATTCTGCTTATTTTTTAATGATATCACTTGATCCTATAGCATTTGATGTACTTTGAAGGCACACTCTAGCTGACATTTTAATATGGCAACTTCTTCTTGGAGGGCACACTCCCTTTTGTTAAATAGATCTTGTTGATCTATGATTTTATCTGATGCTTCATTTGCTTGTTCATTTTCAATCTAAGGTGATTCAGAATTTGAATACTTGCTTCCACCTAACGGCAAGTTGTCGTTGATCCTTTGAGTTGTCTTCTTCTTCTTACGCACTTTCTTTCCTATTGTTTTACGGATCTCCTTCAAGCGATCAAGCTTCTACCAAAGGACCTCCTCTGATACCAATTGTCGGAAATAATATTGAGAGGGGGGGTGATGAATCGGTATTAGGAAATCAATAATTTTTCATTTTCATAATAAGATTCATATACGCTACTTTAGTTAAGGGAACCCACATGTACATGCAACTATGTTTAATGCAACTAGCTTATATCTAGTAAAATTATGATTCCGTTAATTCATCATATGTTGATCTTTAATCAGTGCATTAGAACTTCATTAACCATATAAAGAGTAACCAGGTGAATTAAAAACAAAACATATCATCACACATAAGAAACACACATGAACACCATGATATAAGGTGGAAACCCAATGTGAGACAAAAACAACCTGCTGCCGTCTTCCTTTAATATAAGAAAAACCTGTTTACAATCTTCTACTGGCATAGACTCATACCAGTATGCATGCATCCACCTACAGAAGGCTACAACCCCCTAGCTCTTGTACTAGCTGATATATTTACTAGTATGTAGGTGTCGGCCTACAGAAGGCTACAACCCTCTCTCGTTTTCCAGCTACTACTAGAAGGGAGCTTCAACCCCTTGGCTCTTGTATTGACTGATATGTTTACTAGTACGTAGGCACTGGCCTACTGAAGGCTCCAATCTTCACTCTTCCTCCAAGGACCACATTTCATAAGTTTTTAGATTTGATACTCCTAGATCACAACACCATAATCTGAATGCCACGTTTCATCCAATTTTCAGATTGGACCCATCAACAACATTGAAGCTCAAAATCAATCACCACTACAATACAACTATTGCATTAACCAATAACTCAATCATCAATCTTTGAATCACCCACTATTGAATCACTGAAGACTTGTCATGAGAACACAGAGCAAAACCTAGAACTCTGCAACAACCACTAGAACCATATGCAAATTTAGATATCATATTTCATCATGTATATGCTACTCTGATGAGCTGAACCAGCGTGTATACGCGCTTTTACCAAAGTGATCCCAGTACAAATCTTCAAATACTAACTTAAACAACTTCACAACTATTTTAGAATTCAGTCATACCCAGATCATAACATTTATAGAATAACCCATGCATCAACATTTAGATCTATATTATACATAATCAAACTGGATAATGATAATTCATTTCAAGCCTTAAGATCCTGATCCATCATCATCCACATAGGTGCATCCTTGGCTCAGATCAAGAAAATCATCACAAACCCATAACCTACATACTAGATCTCACACTTCATTAGATATTCAATCCTTGCACAGTTGCCTGCATGGCCTAATGATCTTCTCCTCCTTATATAGTTTTAGGTCTCTCTCAATACAATGGACCAAAAGCACTTAGGACCAATACCTTGGACCCAATACCTAGGGTCAATACCTTAGACCAAATACCATGGACCAAATCCCTTGGACCAAAACTTAGTTTCCTAAGATATACTCGCTTTTCATTTCATGAAAGTGCATGTGTACATTATACGTTCCTTTTGGCATGTTAACCCATGTGTATATGCTTCTCTGTCAAGGTGAAACTACATATACCTCTCTTTCTTCATTCTCTATAGTTTGATCTGTAATTCTTTGCTACTGCACTAAGAAGTGCCATCTGAGTGAGTTGCCATCAAGGAAAACACCTGTACCATAATGCCAACAATCTCCCCCTTTGGACTTGATGGCAACAACCACACCAAGTCACTCTCCCCCTTGACATCAAGGGCAAAGGATACACCAAGATATTCTTTCTCTTTGATATACATTATGCTTTCCATACTCCCCCTAAGTACATGCTGAAATCTCTGATTGGGCTCCCCCTTTTACATGCTTAGATGGACCAAACTGTCCATGCTCCCCTTGACCACATGTAGAGTCTACAAAAATATTTTTCAAAAGAATAACATGACTCTACAACTCAACTAATTGAGTTTGACCTTCCTATCACCAATGACTCATACATACATCAATCTTCCAACCAAGTGGGCATATACCAAATGTTTATACATGACTGAGAGAGAAATTATTACATCATATGACTCATGGGTATTTTAAAAGATATATATGACATTTAGACCAAATACCTAAACAAGCCCATGATAGTCATCAGCTACTATCATACACAATTTGCACCATAAGCATCCGTTACCAACATCCAGACTTGTAACCTGTAATACCATTCTCTTGACCAACCAACAATAAGTAGCAAGATGTATCATTCAACCATATAAGCATCATCACTAAAGACTTCTAACCATAATGCCAATAGTGCATTATTCGAAGCATATGCTCCCCCTGAAACTGTTCCATCTGTTCACTGTCATATCCTTTTTCTTTTTGTTTGTCCCACAACTTTTCCCCAAACTAATATATACGCGACTGTGTAGCTTCGAACTCACATATACACGTGACTTGTCTTCATGAAACCTGCCTATGAGATTTAGAACACTGAAGTTTCACACTTCCACTTCCCTCTGAGTCTTTCATGTCTGTATACTCTGCTATGCCACATCTTTCTGATTGTACTTCCTTCTTCTTCCATATCTTCAACTATGATGATTTTTTCTCCTTTTGGTATGGTGCCCAAAATCTTCTTCTGCATTCCTTTGCTATATGTCCAAGCATGTTACATGCATAACATCTCATATGTTTCATATTCCTTTTATAGCAATCAATGGCTTTGTGACCAAACATATTGCAAGAAAAACAATATCACTTAAAGTATCTGGAATGTGATGATCTTTTTGTGTGATGGTCTTGCACCATTCTACTTCTGCATCTTGTTGCAACTTGTCCAAGATTATGACATAAATAAGACTCAACATTATTCATTTGAGAAAATAATCGACTATCACTTCCATAGTTTGGAGTAGAAGATTTTATTTGATAGATTTCCTTCCTTGGTTGTTGATGTGGTTGGCCTCTTATCTCCTTGTTGATCATTTCAGGTTTTGCATTAGAGTTCCTTGCCTCACCCTGTGAGCTAGATTCACCTTCAATAGATTCATAAAAACCAAGACCAGTTTTGATAGCAGGAGATCTTTGACTACTAAGAATATCATCCAAAATCTTAGTACTGTCTTGAAATCATAACAGTTTATCCTTTTCTTCTAATTTACCTTTTAAGATATTTACCTCAACCTGATATTGCTCTTCCTTTTCCACATGTTGCTTCTTCAAGATTTTTGTAGCCTTTCTTCCTTCTTCCACTTGTTGCCTTAATTTGAGAATCTCATTTTCTTGTTCTTTATCTGCTTGAGGTATTTCTTCATTCTGCTTATTTTTTAATGATATCACTTGATCCTGTAGCATTTGACGTACTTTGAAGTCACACTCCAGCTGAGCTTTTAATCTGGCAAATTCTTCTTGGAGGGCACACTCCCTTCTGTTAAATAGATCTTGTTGATCTATGATTTTATATCATGCTTCATTTGCTTGTTCATCTTCAATATGAGGTGATTCAGAATCTAAATACTTGCTTCCACCTAACAGCAAGTTTTTGTTGTTCCTTTGAGCTATCTTCTTCTTCTAATGCACTTTCTTTCCCATTGTTCTACGGATCTCCTGGAAGCAATCAAGCTTCTAGCAAAGGACCTCCTCTGATACCAATTGTTGGAAATAATACTAAGAGGACATGGGGGGGTGAATCAGTATTAGCAAATCAATAATTTTTCATTTCCATAATCAGATTCATATATTCTACTTCAGTTAAGGGAACCCAGGTGTACACGCAATTGTGTTTAATGCAAGTAGCTTATATCTAGTAAACTTATGATTCAGTTAATTCGTCATATGTTAATCTTTAATCAGTGCATCAGAAATTCATTAACCATATACAGTAACTAGGTGCAGTAAAAATAGAACAAATCATCACACCTAAGAAACACACATGAACACCATGATATAAGGTGGAAACCTAATGCGGGACAGAAACCGCCTGCTGCCATCTTCCTTTAATATAAGAAAAACCTGTTTACAATCTTGTACTAGCACAGACACATACCAGTATGTAGGCACCCACCTATAGAACACTATAACCTTCTCTCATTTTCCAGCTACTACTAGAAGGGAGCTACAACCCCTTGGCTCTTGTACTAGCTGATATATTTACTAGTACATAGGTGCTAGCCTACAGAAGGCTACAACCCTCTCTCATTTTCCAGCTGCTACTAGAAGGGAGCTCCAACCCCCTAGCTCTTGTACTGGCCGATATGTTTACTAGTACATAGGCACTGGTCTACTGAAGGCTCCAACCTTCACTCTTCCTCCAGGGACCACATTTCATAAGTTTTTAGACTAGATACTCCTAGATCACAACACCATAATCTGAACGCCACATTTCATCCAATTTTCATACTGGACCCATCAACAACATTGAAGCTCAAAATCAATCACCACTGTAATACGACTATTGCATTAACCAATCATTTAATCATCAATCTCTAAATCACCCAATACTTAATCACTGAAGACCTATCACTAGAACATATAGCAAAACCTAGAACTCTGCAACAACCACTAGAACCATCTACAAATTCAGATATCATATTTCATCATGTATACGCTACTCTGATGAGCTGAACTAGCATGTATAGGTGCTTTTACCAAAGCGATCCTGCATACAAATCTGCAAATACTAACTTAAACAACTTCAC
This sequence comes from Pinus taeda, assembly GCA_000404065.3. Taxonomy (NCBI): domain Eukaryota; kingdom Viridiplantae; phylum Streptophyta; class Pinopsida; order Pinales; family Pinaceae; genus Pinus; species Pinus taeda. The sequence goes on along the minus strand of APFE030173819.1, from coordinate 114,240 downwards.
AACTATACAACTATTTTAGAATTCAGTCATACCCAAATCATAACATTTAGAGAATAACCCATGCGTTAACATTCAGATCTAGATTATACATAATCAAATCGGATAATGATAATTCATTTCAAGCCTTAAGATTCCGATCCATCATCATCCAAATAGGTGCATCGTTGGTTCAGATCAAGCAAAGCATCACAAACCCATAACCTGCATACTGGATCTCATAGTTCATGAGATATTCAATCCTTGCACACTTGCCCGCATGGCCTAATGATCTTCTCCTCCTTATATAGTTTTAGGCCTCTCTCAATACCATGGAGAAAAACCACTTAGGGCCAATACCTTGGACCCAATACCTGGGGTCAATACCTCGGACCAAATACCATGGACCAATACCATGGATCAAAATACCATGGACCAAATCCCTTGGACCAAAACTTAGTTTTCTAAGATATATGTGCTTTTCATTTCGTGAAAGTGTGTGTGTACATTATATGTTCCTTTTGGCCTATTAACCTGCGTGTATATGCTTCTATGTTAGGGTGAACCTGTGTATACCTCTCTTTCTTCATTCTCTATAGTCCGATATGTAATTCTTTGCTACTGCACTGAGAATTGTCATTTGAGTGAGTTTCCATTAAGGACAACACTTGTATCATAATGTAAACAAATTCAGTAGGGGGGCAACCAAGCAACCATTGCTTCGATTTCAGCTTCTGATGAGAAACCATCTGATAAGCCTCACAAACTTCGATATCCTTGCAAACTTTGTACGGGAGACCATCTTCTTCGAAATTGTTCTGGTATTCCTCAGATCTTAGAAGAATGGTCTTCTCATTCACATCATCCTGTGTCATCAACTTATGGAGATCATGCTGGTGACACAACATCAAATAATGGTAGTAAAGTTTAGGGAAAGAAGGGTAAAGTTAAGTTTCCTTGTAGGTTATGTGAAGGAATTCACCTTTGTCCCTTTTTGGATGAAGCCAAAAAAGTGTTGGATGATCGTCATGCTTCTCTGCAATGACTTCCATCTGGTTACAGGAGACTCTCCCTTAATCCTTCACTAGTTGATGAAGTGCCTTACCCAAATGAACCGTCGGTCAAACCCGCTCTCTCTAAATCTGAATCCTATGAGTCTCACAGGTCGAGGAAATAGTTGACCTGATTTCACCTTCAGTTAATCGTACCTTTCTCATAGAGAGTGAGTATGATATCGCTGAGGTTCTTTTTTCTTATTCAGATTCCAATGAGCTTGGAAGCAACCCTCTTGTTCCATCAAGAAAGGAGGAAAATCCTCCCATTCTTGTAACTCAAGGGGGTAATTCTCTCATTCTTACGGTACCCCATCAAGAATTTTGGTCACTTCCTTTGATTGGAATCGACTAGTAGGATGCCATCTTCCTTCCTATGTTCCTTTCCAAATCATAGTACAAGTTTATAATATGATTGTATCTAGCACTATTATAGATGAAGGTGCATCTATGAGTGTCCTTTCCTCCACTACTTGGCAGATGCTTGGTTCGCCACCACTTGTGCTTGTTACCTAGAATCTGTTGCCTTTTAACAGAGGAACCAGTTAACCATTAGGGATCCTTCCTCAGTTTCCTATTATTTTGGGAGGAAAAATTGTTTATCTCAATGTGATGGTAGTCCCAGGCCCTTTAGATTACATTTTACTTCTTGGGCACAACTATGTTTATGAAATGGGAGTTATTGTTTCAACACTCTTTCGAGTGATGTGTTTCCGCATGAAGGAAGAATTGTCACCATTGACCAGCTTTCATTTCCCAACCCAAATATGGCTTCCAGTCAACCATCTTCCCTAAATGGTCCTTTTGTCCCAATGGTATCTTCCACATCGTGGGTCAACTATGTGGCAACCTGTTCCATGCCTACATCAACTGATGATCAATTTCGTGATGTTGTGCATTATGTATTGGGGGCATTGGAACCAGATCTCTCTAATGGATTCCTTGCTAGGTATCCCTTCCAGAGAATTGTTCTCCCATATGATGAGAACCTCATGGGAGTCATGATGTCTTATGGCTCGTGATCAAGGAATCATAAGCATAATTCCTTGTCTTGTGTCAAGCTAGTTAAAAAATGAAACAAGAAATATGGGGATAGTTCTTTTACTGTGTCAACCTCACTAAACAATGAAATAGGTCCCAGAGCATAGTTTCTTGTCTTGTGTCAAGCTTGTTAAGAAATGAAACAAGGAATTTGAGTAGAGTTCCTTGTCTTGTGTTAAGCTCATTAAAAAATGAAACAAGGCCCCGTGGAGCAAAGTTCCAATTTGAATCTTTGATTAGATCTTGTAAAATCCCAGTCGAGTCTTTCACTTGATCTCGTTAATGAACCTCCATTCCATCCACCTAATAGCCATGAGTAGTCTACTTAGTTGAATGTAATGAATATTGGGGGGGCATGCACCTAAAATCGAGTCATCATGTTAGGGGCATGTAAACCAATCTCAAGCATAGTTTTTTCATGGTTCAAGCTTGTGTAAAAATGAAACTAAATCCAAGCATAGTTCCCTACGGTTCAAGCTTGTGTAAAAATGAACCCTTCTCCATTTTAACCCTTGTGATTTCCATTCTATCAGCCTCTTCCGTTAGATCAGCCTTTGTTTACTCCTTCCATCATCACTATTTGCTTGGCCAATCATATGCTTTCACTTGGTTGTTTTACCCTTTTTGAGGAACAATTGCAATGACTGGTTTTATTAGACAACCTCTTGACCATTATATTTTTTGAGCAGTTCCACCATTGCCAGAACCAACTACTGCCATTTATACCAATCATTCCTTTAGGATGATTCACCTTTAATCTCTTTTATGACTCGTAAAAAATGAAAAGATCACCGAGAATTTTCCTTTTTTGACTTGTTAAAAGAAAATAAAAATAGGGGGTCTGCTTTCAAGATCTTTTCTGACTCTTTAAACATGAAAATATTGTCATGCGCTTGTCCTTTTCAGCTCGTAAACGGATTGAAAATGACGTCTACTTAGTATAAATTTAACCCTTTTCCAGACTGAGATAGATTACTTAAAAAAAACGAATACGTTGATAGAACATGGTCAATAGACTCTCTCTTGTATTATTTTATGCTTTTTCGGACTTGAGAGACAAATTTACAAAAAAAAAAACTTGTGGAGTTTTCTTTTTGTCACTTTTCAAACTCTCTAAATATGAAAAGGACTGAGTTCTCATTGTCTTTAAACTAGTCAAAGCTTGAGATAACGACAAACTTGTCCATCATGACAAGACCGAGTTTTGGGTCAAACTTTGTAATAAAATTGTAAAGTCTCCACATTTTGCGGTTGCAGAGCAGGAAGATGTCATGAGTCATAAAGGGTTGTTTTCCCTTATTTTGTAAAGTGTAAAGTCGGCTGTAAAGATCTATACATGATCCTTTGACCATGGGATTGTATAAAACGAGCTAAGTAAGCTCACCCTAAGTAGTAATAAGTTTTGGGAGAAGTAAGAAGTCTTGAGCGATAAGGAGAAAAGTCTAAGTTTTAGGTCATAGCATAGGTAGAGGGTTTGCAATTGAGTGCGCAGAGGCCTAGGGTGGAAGTCCACAGCTGAGTGCATGGACCCATTCAGTTGTGTGCACAGGGCAGATAGAGTCTGTAATCATCAGAAGATATCAATAAAGAGAAGCATTTTACAAATTCTGTGTCTATGTTTCCTGATAATGCATCTTGTCATATTGTGTATGAATTTCATTTATAATGCTTATATGATGCGCGAATGTATGTAATTACATTGGATAAGTGAACGCAAGTAAGGATATCTATTTACGCAGCACTAAATGTGATTGTTTAGTAAGATAAGTAAGACACTTAAGATAATTTGGAATTTGCACAATACGTTGCCCTAGCAGCGTGAAAGTACCTGAACCACAGGTTAGGGCTGCACGATGTTCAATCATACCCCTTCGTGGAGGTACCAAAGGTAGGGAAAATTTTAAGAACCACCCTAAATTTATATGTATAATAAATGGGCGAATCCCGATGATACATAGGAAAAATGGGAGGCGATTTTATCTTTTTCCCATGGAAAATTTGTAATTTCATTAGTAAAAGAAATTACATTTTGTAGATGCATATGCATATTTCGATATTTCTATCGATAGAAATTGCTTCTGTAGAAGCAGCAAACACCAGCTACCCGATCCACATAGGGAAGTAGCCTAGACAAGGTCTGAAAAAGAGTCCAAAGTGATACAGAAAATAGCAAAATAAAAATTATCTTGCTCCACGCTAGGAGATAATACCAAAAACATGTACTGTGCCAAAACTATGGCCACATATCAGATCATAAACAACAATGGAAATATGTACAATAATTATGACTGAGTGTCCGATCATTAATTCAAAATGTACATAAAAGGCCTGTGATAGAACTGGTGGTGTTCACCATCTATCTGTTCGATGACCAGCCAGTTGCCCCACTCCCGGATCACACCTTCTTTGGAAAGATGTTAGCCTCTATGTTCCACTCCCTGTATATATGATTACATGAAAAATAGTCAAAATTGGAAATCAATCTTAAAGCCTCATCAAGTATGTGTCTCAATGAGAAAGTCCATCAATCTATTCAACCAATCACAAACAATCTTAGAGTCACCAAACAATTGTAATGCATTGCAGTCCTTCTCCAAAGCAAAATGAATGATATGATAAGCTGCTAAAAGCTCTACAAATTTATTTGTGCTCCTTCTAAAGCCCATAGACAGGCTGTGTGAATGCCTCCCAGATATGTGAATGATAGCACCCCCACCACAGCCGTCTTCTTGTGCAACCCCATTAAAGTATGCCTTGGGTCTATTGGGGTCAATCTGTTCCAGGGAGATAGTGTGGGTGTTAGGGGGGGACAGGTCATCAGGGATTAGATCATAATCCGCTTTGATCATGGCTGCTAAACTAGACCATCTAGCGGGTGTTATGGAGTATCAATTGATTGTGAGCTATCCAAATAGCCCAACAGAACAGCAGGGGAAGGTTTCTAGATTTGTGAGGCAAGACAGAATGGTACCAAAGGTTCCAGGCATCAACTAGAGAGCCTAATTGCCAAATACAATTTGAGGGGACAGCAACAGATACCAAATTCCATGCATTGCACACAACATGGCAATGCAAAAAGATGTGGGTAGTAGATTCATCATCGATGTTGCAAAAGTAACCCCAGTGAGGGCCATTAAAGGCTCTCTTCATCAGGTTATCCCTAGTGGGTATTTTTTTTCAATATACACCACATAAGTACTCTCGATCTAGGAGGCGCCTTAAGTTTCCAGAGGAGTTTCCACCATTGATGAATGACCTGGGGCTTACGCGGATTCGACAGGACAATATAACCCTCCTTTGGTGTATATCTCCCAGATTTTGCCAGAGTCCAGATTATCTCGTCCTCCCCGTCTGTGATTCGGATATGTGCCTCCATTAGGGCCTATGTAAAGTTCCTCCCGATCTACCTCCAATGAGGAGGGATGTTATCAATATTATAATATGTATGTATATATTTTTTTGGAAAATGTCTCACCGGATTATATTATCTTGTAAAGTCATGATGAATCTATCACTGAATTATAAAATCTTGTAAGATCTTGGCAAATCTTTCATTGAATAATAAAAATTGAAGTCTTGGCGAATGTTTTGTTAAAGTATGAAACCATATATGATAACAGGAAAACATATTCATTAAATTGTAATATACTAACATACATGTTTGGAAAAAAGAAACATATTTTCTCTTCCACAAACAATGTTGCAAGTTTCAGTGGCCATGTTTGTCAAGGTTCTCACTGTACACTCTTCATATCCTTCTAGTAGTTTTGATAATATGCCACAACAAAGTTCTGTAGGTGTTGATCTGACCACCATTCTGTCAAGGTGGGGAAGATTATCTTTTCTCTACCACTTTTGTCAAGCTATCAAATTAATTTCTTACTCCATAGAGTTCAACTACGAGATCAAAAAAAAAAAAAAAAAAAAAAAAAAACAAAAAAAAAAAAAAAAAAAAAAAAAACATATTTTGTAATTGGTCAAGCTATCAAATCTCTCTTATTCCATAGACTCCAATGCAAAAAAAAAACATTTTGTTAACCCAACACACAAACAAGTGCAGCCCCAACTATATAATATAAGAAAGTAGTAGGTATCCAAAAGCCTGAAGGGTTAATGTAAAGAGTGATTGTTGTCAGAAGCGTGTAATCAATATATTATATATACATATATATTTATTATTATTTAATTGGAAATCTTCAATTAAATAATAAAATTTAATTACGTCCCTCCCAATCTAAATTGATTCTTAGCATAATTCACTACCTTCATAGGTCTTGCATTTTTTAACAACGTTGTAACATGTGGATTAATTTCCTTTTTGGAGCACAATCTCTACCTTTTAGGACAATATGGTGCACTAGCCCAGCCCCATATGGTGCACTGGCCCAACCCCAATAGATCATTACGACAAATTAAGAAAAACAAAGAAGATGAAAGGTTGTACAAACCACACATTTTTCAAGCACTGGCCCAACCCCTACAGATCATTACGACAAATTAAGAATAATAGAGAAGATGAAAGGTTGTACAAACCAGCATATTTTTCAAACAACTAATCCAACATCAGTACCTTAACTTTTTCATGAAGATATCATATTGAGAATGTTTGAAAAATGGTGGAAAATTTTGGTACTAACTATCTCTCTTCTGCAAGGGTGATGCGGAAAGAGTGATAAGATTTCACTATTTTGAATTCTTTTTCTTTTTTTTGTTAAATCGGAAAAACCAATATTAATTGAGATATTGGTAATTTTTAATAAATTCCGTGAATTGACTAAATGTAGCTTTAACCATTCACCTTAAGATGTTTTTATAAATATAATTTCCTAAGTCTATTTAATATCTTCATTATCATAAAAACCAACCTATATCCATCTTAACTCCACTTCTACCACTCTTGGAGGGATGAAATCTATTTATCCCTCTCAACAATTGGTAGACCCAAAATTAAGATGGATCTAAGCTGATAGAATTTCCCCTTTAAATATTCTATGCTCAAATGAATACCATCATATTACCATGGGTCAATACCTTGTGTTGTCATAAACCTGGAGCTTAAAAATTACTATTAGTAATTTATAAAAATTAATAAAATTAATAATTTATTTTTATTTTTTATTTTAACCAAATTAAAATGTTTAACTGACATTAAATTACAAGATCCATTTTTACCCTTGATCTACCAAGCCCAAGCATCAAATATTTTTTCACTCTATGCTAGTTTGCATATCACGAGATTTGATCGCTCCTGGGGCTTAGTAGGTCTAGAGTAAAAATGGATTTATGCTAGCTTAATTCCCCCCTTAAATAGCCTACATTCCACGTGAATATCATGGGTCAATATGATGTGCAATATTTTTTTGATTAATACTAATATTAGGGTTACTAATGGGTTAATAATGTTTTTTTTGCATGGTATTAATAATAATTTGGACATGGTTTTTTTCCCATAGGCTTCACCTAAATATAGCACATTTTGAGTGTTCTTAAATGTAATGTGACTTTTGGAGTCAATATAAAAAAAATGTTTTATTTATTTACCATACCTCTTGTTTATTTATATTTTTATTAATTTACCATACATCTTTTATAAATATGGCATTTGGCCCATAGGATTCACTTGAATAAAACCTCTTTGTTTGAGCCTTCTTAAACAGAAAGAGGGTTATGGACTAAATATAAAAAGAGGTTTTCTTTATTTACCATACTCCACTTTATTTATATTTTGACTTATGGACTGAGTATTAAAAAATGTTTTCCATTATTCTTTATATGGCTATGACTAAACAAATGCAAACTTGGAATATGGTGATGAGCCCCGAATTGGGCTCATTTTGCCTAATTGTCCTTGTTCAATCCTCCATTTTTCATAGATTATGCATGTTTTTTTAGTATGTTTATGTTATTTGAATGAATAAGGGTGGTCACTCTGCCAAGGAGGCTAATACATGGTTATTCCAGGTTTTTTGGACAAATTTTGGAGCAAGACCAAGCAATTATGGGCCAGGTGATAGCCAAGCTTGAGGTGAGGATTCGTAGGGGGGTTGTCTCTGGTATTAAATGGCCCCTCCTCGAAATCTCCACCCTCAACTACGAGCTCAACAGGCCACCAAAATGAATCCTAAAGGCAGCCAAGCAGCTTTGGGAAGAGTGATTGTTTACTATCAGTTGGAACAGCAGAGTCCCTTGAATTTAGGAGGGATGCTAGGCCCCTCGTATTGTATAAATAGGAAGGCCTCAGCCTTTGTAGTTTACTTTTGGAATTGTTGTATTTTTGCACTATAGTGCTTTCATTTTCTCAGCTCGTTTTCTTGTAGCTACTCTTGTATAACTTTCTTGTGATGATTATTTTTGGATAATGAAAATCAGTTCTGTTTGGCATCAACTCTAAGTTCTTTATAGGAGCCTGTAGCTCTTGGGATTGGGCCCAACCTAAGAGCCAAGGCCTCCTTTATGTACTATTATTTTTTTTTATGTCTCTGCAAAATAATTTCTCTTAAGTAGAATAACATCTTGCTGGTTACATAGGTCATAGTTAATGATTAGATAGGTTTTTCATGTTCATCAGGGAGCTGCTAGGATAATAACAGGGGAGATCTTCCAAAAAGGGTCATCAAGCACCTCTAATTTCACCTCTCCCTTAGTAGGATCAGGAGCTAGGATCAAGGTGACCTTGCTGCCACCAAAAACACTATCTTTGCTTCCCCATGCAACCATTAGTGTTTGATTTTTGTTTGCAGAAGTTGGTTACATGTTCAGATTCTTGATTGCTTCGTTGCATAGTGGTTATACATGGTTTCATTGCAAGTAAAATTTGGTTCAGTCTCTTTACTGTTAGCTAGATCAGATTAGGTTAGCATAACTAGATCTTTGATTTCTTTCAAGTCTTTGTTGGTTCAATTGGAAAAAAAAATTGCAGAGCACCCATATCATTTCTCTATCTACTCGTACTCCATCAAACCCACCTACTCCATCCCCTAATGTGGAGTCTTTCCTCACGTTCACCATTTTCTCACTTTGCCCTAATTCCCCATATCCTTGTGCCACATTGCTCCACTGCCTCTTGGACAAGTCCCACCATCCTTACCACTCCTCATCTCCATTCCCCAAGCCCTGGACCTCTCCACACACCTAGCTCACCTCCATACCCACTCTTTCATCTTTCTTCCTCCATCCATCCTCCAAAATCCCATTTCTGAACATCCTGCAAAAAATTACATACATCCTGTAGAAATTCCAGAACATCCTATAGAACCCCTGCAGACTTCTTGTAGAAGCTCACGAATGAGGTTTCTTGATAGCCAAACTCTATGAAACTCTATGGAAGGGTGTTAGGGACCCCTTAGGCCCTCTTTGAACCTTCTCGACCTCTTCCAAGCATTTCCTCTCACCAATCCACCTCTGCACTGTCAAGAACAGTTAAATCGCATGCATGATAATTTTGACAACTTATTCAAAAATACGAAAAGATGGTTCTTTCAGATTTTGTTGTAGGCATAACTTAGATACATGCATTTCATCTTCTTAGAAGTCAATGGCATCTCTCCCTATAGCTTGCATCCTCTTTCTTGCATCAATAGAGCTACCTGGTAAAATTAGGTTTGCTTTCATCTTTTCAGTTTCTTTTTGCAAATAGATTAGCTTCCTTCAAGTTAGCTTCCATCCATCAGTTAGAAAGCTTCTTCTCAGAGCTCATAGAAGTTGGCTTGAGCCCCTAGCCAACTTGTGCCAGCTGACCAAGTGACAGTTGCGGCAAGAGATAGTACTTGTGCATACATCATCGCCGCTTCCAAGTTTGTTATGGACTACCGGGTTGATAAAAGTAAAGAATTGAGTCCCAGGAGTTGAAGCAGTGCTGTTGCAATACTGGAGCCCACCATCGTTTTGGCGTTGTTGCCAGGGAAGTGTTAGAGTATTTTTGATTGCTGCTTTTCTTCTATTTTCCACTACAAACTTCTGCTAAGTAGTTTATTTCATTTCCATTCTGCAATTTCATTTCCGAAAAAATAGATTAGACATTTCCTGCTTTCATAGATTAGCATTTCAATTCTGCAATTTCGTTTGTGGAAGCGTAGACTAGCATTTCATTCTTGCAATTTCATTTGAGAAAAATAGATTAGTCATTTCCTACTTTCATTTCAATTCCACATTTTCATTTCAGCAAGGTAGATCTTAGTTCATTGCAGATCAATCTATTTCAGTTTTGCAGGTACAAGTAGAAAAAGAAAAAGAAAAAAATCTTTCCATTTCATGCCTCGTAGGAACAAAGATAAAACTAGAAAATTCCTACCCAACACCCCCACTACATCACTGAGTCACCATTCTCTCTTCTTTGGTGACAGTGATCCAGAAGAACCTATAAGTGAACCTCCAGAGATATACGAAGATCCTATAATAGAAGAAGAGCCAGAGAACATTACTTTTGAGGCCATGGCTGAAAACAGAAATGGTAGAGAAGATGACGATAGAATAGAAGGTGCCTTTCCCATCCGAGAGACCAATGGGGACATGAAAATGAAAAACATAAGTCCCTCAGCCTTACCTCACTTCCATGGATTGACTACTGAAGACTTTGATACCTTCCTGTTTGAGTTTGCTATCCTTTGTCGAACTTATAACTATGCTGAGGACAAGCAAAAGCTAAAACTTTTTCCTTCTACCCTCAAGGATGCATCACTACACTGGTTCATGGGGTTACCTGGAAACAGTATCACCACTTGGGCTCAGATGCAGCAAGCCTTTAACAACAAATACCAGGACTACTGTAGGTCCAAGGAAACAAAGGGAGAGATCTTTCGAATGACCATGGGAAGTAATGAGTCTTGAGAATATTACGAGGAAAGGTTCCAACTTAGTTATAAATGGGCCAGGTATACACTTGACCCTGAATCTCTAAAGTTGGTTATGCTCCGAGGAGTCCCTGAAGACCTTCTAGATACCCTTCACATGTTACCTGGAGGGGACATCTACCAACTATCTTATGAGGACATAAAGACTATGTTTAGAAACCATTCTAGGGTAGCCCGGAAAAGAGGTAGGGGGAATCCACTTTCAGCTAGTACCACCTTCTCCAAGCATGAGTTTTGCTAATCAGATGGAAGACCTCAAAAGTGAGATGAGACAGACTATTTCCATGCAACTTGATACCTTCCGAATTCAACAAAAGAAAGATGAAGCTAAGAGGGCTTTGGCCATTTTTTGTCCCAGATGTACGAGGAAGCACCCTAAGAACGAGTGTCCATTGCACTTAGTAGAGGTGTGTTTCGTTTGTGAGGAAGACCACCCCACCATCCAATGCCCAACCTTGCCCGGATTTAAAGCCATGTACCTGGGGACTGAGGTGACTACTGAACCTCTCTACTTCCTCAACCAAAGGAGGCCACATCGTCCCAGACCTTACCAGCAGGGGATGCAAGGGACATCCCAAGCTTATTATAACCCCAACCAGTCTGCTCATATACCTTCTTGGGTCCCCCCTACTCATCCTTCCTAGTCCACACCTCCTTCGTGGTCTTATCCATCTCAATACCATACTCAACCTGTTGCTCATTCGTTTCACTCTCATGTCTAGCCACAACCTCAGTGGAATGCACCTCAACTAGGGTGGAGGCCTAGATACAACTCTCCTCCTTCCATTCTGCCTCCATCACTGGCTCAACCACAACCATTACCTCCTGCTCCTCCAAGACAACCCCAGATGCCTGCTCAACCAAACCCGAACCCCAACAACAGACAGGCCCAGCAGGTATATACTGGGGAGACAACATGCCCTACCTATGCTGTGGAAATCCAAGAGATCAACCTACGATATGGGAAGGTCTTTCCAGAATGCCAACCTTTTCCACTAGAGGAGGAGGAAGAGAAATAGGAAAGTGAACCCAAAGCCATTCCACCCTTTCCTAAGAGACTAACAGTAACCACGCAACCAGACCCAAAGGAGACTGAAATTCTAGGAGAACTCAAGCAGTTGTGTGTGAAAATGCCACTTCTCCAGGCCATAAAAGATGTACCAATCTACAACAAATTGATCAGGAGAAGTGTTTCAGGCACCCAGGAATGCACAGGAGAGATGCCCCGACTATCAATGTCATAGGACAACTGTCTGATCTAATGTTGGGGCAAGTAATCTATCCAAAATATTTGGACCCTGGGAGTCCTGTAGTATATGTCCACATCAATGGCACCATAATCCCCCATACCTTGATTGATTTAGGGGTTTCCATTAATGTGATGACCAGGGAAACTATGCTTAAACTCAACCTTCAGAGTTCCCTAAGGAAGACCTCGACAGTACTACAGTTAGCAGACCACTCCACCGTGACTCCTGAAGGGATTGTGGAAGATGACCTGGTCTCTGTTGACTCTTGGGAGTACCCTGTGGACTTCTTGGTCCTTCAGCCAAAGACAAAACTCACTGGAAAACCCCTCATTTTGGGAAGGCCTTGGTTAGCTACTGCAGATGCTTACATCAGCTGTCGAGATGGAAGCATGACCATCAAGAATGGCCCTATGTCAAAGCAGCTAGTCCTATACCTTCCTGCCCAACCTCTGCTAGAACATGACTTACTTCTCTAGTTGGAAGAGGGGGATGAGGACGAGGTCTACTCTGTACCATTTGCTGAGCTGGTTCATGATCTGGTGGAAATCTATATGGATGACTTTACTCCTTATGGGTCTAACTTCCAAGAAGCCTTGTCCAACCTGGGAAAAGTTTTAAACAAGTGAATTGAGATGAACCTGTCCCTCAATCCTGAAAAATGTGAATTCCTGATGACTGAAGGGACCGTGTTAGGTCATACCATTTCTTAGCAAGGATTGCAGGTGGATCCTAACAAAATTGCTATCATCCAAAAGGTTCCATCTCCTCAAAAGGTGAGAGATGTTCGGAGTTTTCTAGGCTTAGCAGGATATTACAGAAGATTCATTAAAGATTTTAGTAAGCTAGCCTCACCTTTGTTTGGCCTCTTAGGGAAAGATGTTGAGTTTAAATGGACTGGCAACTGTCAAGGGGCTCTGGATGAGTTGAAAGATAAGCTGGTGTCCGCCCCCATCTTGAGAGGTCCAAACTGGGCCCTACCTTTCCACATCCACACTAATGCCTCAAACAAAGCCATAGGGGCTGCCTTAGGACAAGTTGAGGAGAAACTTCCATATGCCATATAATTTGTCAGAAAAAACCTGTCCAAGGTAGAGATGAACTATACTGTAACCGAGAAAGAGTTCCTAGCTATAGTCGATTCCCTAAACAAGTTTAGAGACTACATCACTGGTTATCAAACATTCGTACACACTGATCATGCTGCGATTAGATACTTAATGAATAAGCCTAATGTAAATGATCGTGTCATTAGATGGTTACTTTTGTTGCAGCAATTTAATTTGACTATTGTCGATAAGCCAGGTAAGGAAAATGTTGTTGTTGACTTCTTGTCTAGATTGGATTTGCCTATAGGTGAAGAAGGAACAGTGGATGGCCAGATGGCACATGAACACCTGTTTTCTATCTCAGTACTCTCTCCATGGTTTGTTGATATAGAAAATTACTTGGTCTCAGCACAGTTCCCTCCGCATCTATCCTCAAAGGAGAAGAGCAGAATTGTGAGGAAGAGTGGCCCATTCACTTGGATTGGGGGCAACCTGTTCAAACTTGGCCCAGATCAGATCTTGAGGCATTGTGTTATGGAGGAGGAATTCTTTGACATTCTCTTAACCTGTCACAATGGACCCTGTGGAGGCCACTTTGCAGCAAAAAGGATTGCCTTCAAAATTCTACAGGTAGGCTACTATTGGCCTACTCTTCATCAAGATGTCAAAAGATACATCAGCCAGTGTGACCGATGTCAGAGGATGGGGAAACTGACCTGAAGGGATGAAATGCCTCTCCAACCTCAAGTGACTTTCGAGCCATTTGAGAAGTGGGGCATGGATTTCGCGGGATCCATCAACCCTCCTTCAAAGCAAAGGTCTTACATCATTGTGTGCACGGACTACTTGACAAAGTGGGCAGAAACCAAGGTAATCAAAGCAGCAACAGAAGAAAAGGTGGCTGAGTTTTTAAGAGAAAATATCTTCTACAAGTTTGGCTACCCAAGAGAGTTAGTCACTGATCAAGGAAGCTAGTTCACCTCCAACCTGATTGAAGATTTGCTCGCTCATCACAAGATCAAGCACAGGACTTCCACCCTATATCATCCCCAAGCAAATGGGCAGGTGGAAGTCACTAATAGAGCGTTGGAAGGGATTTTGACTAAGGTGGTGAGCAGCAGCAGAAAGGATTGGGCATATCGCCTGGTTGAGGCCACCTGGGCCTACAACACCACTTGGAAGACTACAAGAAGTTTCACACCTTATGAGCTGATCTACGGGAAGAAAGCTTTGCTGTTAATAGAGTTCGAGTACAACACATTGAGGGTGGCAGCTCAGTTGGACCTAGATCTCAACCATGCTCAACGTGAAAGATTATTGTAGCTGAATGGATTAGATGAACACAGAATGCAGGCCCTCCTCCACTCAGAAGTAGTTCAACTCTAGAGGAAGATATGGCATGAATGGCACCTTAATGAAAAGCAATTCCAGCCAGGAGATTAGGCGCTGCTGTATGACTCAAGATACAAGGATTTCAAAGGAAAGCTGAGGACGAGATGGTTAGGACCATATACAGTGGAGAAATGCAATGACAATGGTTCAGCGCTTATCAGGACCATTGACGAAGAAGCCATCCCCATGCTTGTCAACTGGCATCGATTGAAAATCTACAAGAAACCCCTTTCGAGGCAAGAGTTCATTCAAACTGTGGAAAAATCAGTGTTGGTAGTAGAGCAGGGTTCTATCTCTATTCCGGCCACACCTTGATCATAAAAAAAAGGGGGAATAGAAAGATCCCTGGGTGAAAACCTCTTTGAGGCACCCAAGGTAGACAGTGAGGGTGAAAACCTCATGGAGGCGCCCCAATTGTCTCTCAGAAAATAAAGAAATTGAATAAAAAAGATATTTGGGTGAAAACCTCTCTGAGGAGCCCAGGGTAGATAGTGGGGGTGAAAACCTCATGGAGGCGCCCCTGCTGTCTCTCAGAAAAAAAAGAAAAAGTAAAAGAAACAAGTCTAATCTTTGGAATTATTGCAGGTTGCAGGGAATACAGTGCAGATAAAGAGGGTCGTGCAAAACGAGGACAGGGGTCCGTACCAAGCTACTAGACATCCTTACAGACACTCCCTCCATAGTCACTCACTTTTTCAAGGATTTGAACACATTCGGGTCGAGATTCAACCTCCTACAGGAAGTTCTCAGCTTTCTACAGGAAGTTTTTGGGCTTTCTACAAGAAGTTCTGCATTTCTACAGGAAACATCCCGTAGAGCCTGCATCCACCCCTCTCTTCCATCCATCACTTGTTTCATCTCTTTCCACCGCCAGTGTAACAATATGGTTATGTATTCCTGCACAGTCATACAAGGAGTCCTGTTTTCCTCAGATTGAATTTTTTTTCCCAAGTGACAAATCAAGCACACAAAGGCTTGCACACTCTACCTGTCAAAGCTCCATCAGGACCCTTCATCGACGAATACAACCTTGCCCGTTTTAGCATGCATCCTATGAGGAAAAGAAACTACAGGATGTCCTACAGGAATCCTGTAGCAGCTGGTCCATCTGGAGCACATACTATGGAGTCAATAGCAGCTGAAATCGACACAGGGTACATGTAATAAGCTCCGCTCGGACGTGAACACCTCCTCAACAGCTGAAATTAGACGGAGCCTATGCATGAAGCGTTTATAACCAGAGGATCAAGTCTTGAAGCCGTGTATACAACATCAACCAATGAAAGAAGGAGTTCCAATGCCTGTGCACGAAGCAACCGTGAGAAAAGCCAGTGTTTCACATCCCGAAGCCTGCAGAACACATCCACGGCCACACAGGTAAGTGTCTAACCTTATTTGTCAAATTGCATAGACTATACTCTAAAAACTGCATGTCTGTGAAATGGTGCGGATTGAACGAATTTGGTGGCTATTCAAATGGCCACCTAGAGTCAATGGAATGGCCTTGTGGGATGCGAACGAGCTCGATTACGCCAAAGAGACATGCAGCCGACACGTGGGAAGTCTCCAGTCAGGGAGAATCGGCGGATTGGCAGTAATGGCGGCAGTTAATGGCAGAGAAAGAAAATGGTGGTCAGAGACACGTCGAGGAATGATGGCCATGATGTTGGCTAATGGATCGGCCTAGACACCTCACCCCCCTCGCTAGGAATTGCGCTGTAATTCGAAATTTCTCGGCCAAAGAACTCACAATGAACCGCTGTCATTTACACTTGCAACCGTTTTCAACAAAGTACGCATCCTCCTCCTCTGCAGTTTGTTAGCTCGAGCTTCTCGGCCCGTTTCAAAATCCTCCCGTGTCCCAGGCTCATTTAGAAGCGTCGTGACGTCCTCTAGTACCCGGCAAAACTCTCTACAGGAAGGAGCTCTATAGGAAACACAACATAGCCTCCCAGAGTAGATAAATCTGGACTGTCTGCATCGAAATTGCAGTTTCGAAGTGAGGTAGGATCGAAAACACCATTCCCATGCATGATATTTCGAAAGGTGGTGAATTAAACTGTCTGGAGTAGGAGAATTAGAAGAAAGTTTGCCTATGTGATACACAGAAGTTTTTAGTTGGTTCTGCATCAAATTCTCCTCCACGGTTCCTATTAAGAAATTCCTCCTATAGAAACGATAAACCACCGTGAGGGCTAACCTGTGCATGAAGAATGTGACTTTTATGTGGTTGTATGCATGCTGGGGATGAAAATTAAGCTCTGCACTCTGTCTGTGGGAGTCTAATTCCCTTTCGACAGTTGAGTTTTGGGCAGCAACAGCATTATAACCAGGGAATTGGTGCAAAGTGAAATATAAACACCTAAGGGATATTGTCTTCAAAGTTCAGGGGAGGAAACCATAAACATAATACCCCTTTTTGATAAGAGCACAAGCCAAAATAGAGTACTCTCACCATGCCAGGAGGTTTTATCAGAAAGGAACCCTCGGATTCCAGGAAATTGTGAGAAACCCTAGAGGTGGTGGACCTATTCACCTGTGCCAATTGGATGACCTTCTGTGCCAGAATTCAAGGTCATGACGATGAGTTAACAGAAGAGTTCTTAATGTCTCTGCAGCCTAAATCCAAGACACTGGCCACTGTAAATTTCAGAGGGTTGACCTTAAAGCTTGCCCCACAGCTCATTAGTCGAGTCACTGATCTGCCATTGGGGATACCCTAGAACAAAGACGAGAGGGCATTGGGACAAAAAGCCAAGAAAGAATTCTTCCTACCAGAGGAACAGTTTTCAGAAGATAAGAATGGGGTCCAGAGAGCCAGCCTACACCCTTTTTGGAGCGAGGTCAGCCTTCAGATCATGAAATACATTACCTGTGAGGGGCGGTTTAGTATTATTTACGGTTATCACTTCCGGTTGCTAAGTGAACTCAAACATAGGATGGATTTACCCCCAAAACAAAAGTTAAGCATCCCCTATTTCCTCCTACAATCATTAATTGAGTGTGGCACCAAATTGAAGGAAGGGACTCCGGACCAGCTGGCCCATCATGGGCTTATCAAGATTCTAGTGGAAGATGCCCTCCATACCTACACTGTCCCTCTCTCCTGGGAGATTTTCCGCAATATGTCCAAGGATGATGATATCCGAATTCTAGCCGAGGAACTCACTTCATCCAACAGTGAGGAAAGGGAGCACATTGAGGCAAAAGAGAAAGCCAAGGGTAAGGAAACCCATGACAGACCACCACAGAAAGAACAAGAAGAGAAACAAGAGAAAGGCCCAGCTGTCGAGCCCAAAACTGTGGGAGGAATAAAGGCACAAACACCAAGGGAGAAATGATTGCAAATCAAGGCAAAGAGGACTGAAAAAGTCCAAGAAAGTGAGGGCACACCCAAGGAAACCACAACAAAATTAAAAGAGAAGGCACCACCAGCAAAGTAGGCCAAAACAGTGAAAACCATTTCTATAGGAAGCCAGAAAACCGTTTCTACAGGAAGCCAGAAAACAGTCAGCACAAGACTTTCTATAGGAAGTCTGGAAAAAGGACAACAGAAGGGAAAATCACTTGAGATTTTAGCTAGGGAGGCAGCAGCTGTGCTGGCCACCCTAAGCACATCCCCAAAGCAGAAAGGGAAGTGGAAGAGGTAGGCTTCCATGTATTTTAAGGCAAGAAGGAGCATGAGGATAAAGACTCGCAGACCCCAGCCACCGTCAAAAGAAACCATCACGATTGTAGACACCCCAACTACACAAAAGGAGAGGTCCCCCTCCAAGGCATCCATCACTTATGAACGGGGGAGCTCGAAGACATCCACCTGGAGAGAAAGAATGAAAATGTTGGACACAAAGGCCTCTCTACAGGATGCTGAGATTATTCGACAGGAAACACTAGCTAGGCTAAAGGATACCGAGGAGATGGAAGGTGAGGCAGCTAAATCACCACAGAAGGAAGAAAATGTGGAGAACATTGTGGAACCTAGCCCCCAGCCCAACTTGCGCTCCTACTATAACTTCTTGGAGGCTGGAAGGATCATTCCCCAAAAAACCATAGTGCCACCTTTTCTTGCATTAAAAGAAGAGAGAGTGAGGACCCACACTTGGATGAAAATTGCTAAGTCCAAGGGGGTGGCAAATATAGGTCCTGTAGAGGAACAACTCAAGGATTCGAGAAGAGAATTGGCTATGGTACGACATGTGGAGAGCTACCAGTGGGCCAAGATACAGGAAGAAAATGAGCTGCTTAGACAGCAACTATAGTTGTAGGGACAAAAGAAGGAAGACTGGCCTCACATCTTGGGAGAACAACAACAGGAGGAGCCCACAACAACCAAAGATACCACTGATGAACAACAGAGAAGGGAAGGCATGCAGGCCGAAATTGAAACGATGAATCGACATCTACAAGAAAAAGAATTACAAGCAGGCCTAGAGATATAGTCTCTGAAATAGCAGGTACAAGAAAAGGAGGCCCAACTGGCCTGCATGGCCAGTTGGGCGATGGAAGCTCTACAGTGTAGGCAGCCGGCCAAATCCTATGCCCTTACCTCAGGGATCAGTGGTTACAGTTTCAGAACAACACTTTAGTAGAGAGAGGTATCACTCCATTCCAAAACCACCAACAAATCATGGCTTTATGTGACAACAGTTCGTCAGAGGACAAGGCCAAACTATCAGAGTTCTACCTACACAATTTGGCCCTTCCCAACATAAACTTGTGGGACCCCAACACTACAGTAGGGGACATGCAACTTATGGCCATGGCCTCTTGGCTAAATCATGAAGGAAAGAGAGCAGCAGAGGTCAGAGATGTTATGGACAGGGAACTACAGGAACCACTATTGATTAGAGCAGAGCCAGGGGATCCCTCAGCATTAATATCTGCCCACCAGCACTTGGAAAACGACTCTCAAGCCCTACTAGATTACATGGATCGACAAGCTCAAGCCATAGCACATTTTGAGGACATGGAGTGACTGTTGGGGGATAACTGTGTTCATGCTTGCACCCGAAGGTGGATCACATTGTCCCACAGCCTAAAAATTAGGGAATACCACAACCCAACTAGAACGAGGGAGGCCTTGGCACGAGTACCTCTCTACAAAAAGTCCATGCAGAATCTTCAGGCCAACTAGATAGGACTCAAGTGAAGTCCACCTAAGCTTTTGGGGCTGCTGGAAGGAGGCAAAGAAGAGGAGGAACATAGGCAGTGGGAAGAAATGGAAAGGAAAGCTGGATTTCATGGCAGTGAAGAAGATATCACCTCAGAGGCCTGGGACATGAGGGAGGCGATCAAGGCAATCAAGGATGAGGAGCTGGACTACTTGCTTAGAGGATGAGCAACCCATTTCGCAGGGGGTGATGATGAGCCCTGAATTGGGTAACTTATTGGGCTCATGTTGCCGAATTGTCTTTGTTCAATCCTCCATTTTTCATAGATTATGCATGTTTTTTTAGTATGTTTATGTTATTTGAATGAATAAGTGTGGTCACTCTGCCAAGGAGGCTAATATGTGGTTATTTCAGGTTTTTTGGAAAAATTTTGGAGCAAAACCAAGCAATTATGGGCCATGTGACAACCAATCTTGAGGTGAGGATTCGAAGGGGGGTTGTCTCTGGCATTAAATGGCCCTTCCTCGAAATATCCACCCTCAACGCTGAGCTCAATAGGCCACCAAAATGAATCCTAAAGGCAACCAAGTAGCTTTGGGAAGAGTGACTTTTTACTAGTAGTTGGAACAGCCGAGTTCCTTGAATTTAGGAGGGCTACTAGGCCCCTCGTAGTGTATAAATAGGAAGGCCTTAGCCTTCACAGTTTGCTTTTGGAACTGTTGTCTTTTTGCACTATAGTGTTGTCATTTTCTTAGCTCATTTTCTTGTAGCTACTGTTGTATAACGTTCTTGTGATGATTATTTTTGGATAATGAAAACCAGTTTTGTTTGGCATCAACTCTAAGTTCTTTATAGGAGCCTGTAGCTCTTGGGGTTGGGCCCAACCTAAGAGCCAAGGCCTCCTTTATGTACTGTTATTTGTTTTTTATGTCTCTGCAAAATAATTTTTGTTAAGTAGAATAACATCTTGCTGGTTACATAGGTCATGGTTAATGATTAGATAGGATTTTCATGTTCATCGGGGAGCAGCTAGGATAATAACAGGGGAGATCTCCCAAAAAGGGTCATCAAGCACCTCTGATTTCACCTCTCCCTCAGTGGGATCAGGAGCTGGGATCAAGGTGACCTTGTTGCCACCACAAACATTATCTTTGCTTCCCCATGCAACCATTAGTGTTTCATTTTTGTTTGCATAAGTTGGTTACATGTTGAGATTCTTGATTGCTTCATTGCATAGTGGTTGTACATGGTTTCATTACAAGTAAACTTCGGTTCAGTCTCTTTACTGTTAGCTAGATCAGATTAGGTTAGCATAACTAGATCTTTGATTTCTTTCAAGTCTTTGTTGGTTCAGTTGGAAAAAAAAATTGCAGAGCACCCGTATCATTTCTCTATCTACTTGTACTCCATCAAACCCATCTACTCCATCCCCTAATGTGGATTCTTGCCTTACATTCACCATTTGCTCACTTTGCCCTAATTCCCCATATCATTGTGCCACATTGCTCAATTTCCTCTTGGATAAGTCCCACCATCCTTGCCACTCCTCATCTCCATTCCTCAATCCTTGGACCTCTTCACACACCTAGCTCACCTCCATAACCACTCCTTCATCTTTCTTCCTCCATCCATGCTCCAAAATCCCATTTCTGAACATCCTGTAGAAAACTACAGACATCCTGTAGAAATTCCAGAACATCTTGTAGAACCCCTGCAGACTTCCTGTAGAAGCTCATGAATGAGGTTTCTTGATAGCCAAACTTTGTGAAACTCTTCGGAAGGGTGTTAGGGACCCCTTAGGCCCTCTCTGAACCTTCTCTACCACTTCCAAGCATTTCCTCTCACTAATCCACCTTTGCACAGTAAAAAACAGTTAAATTACATGCATGATAATTCTGAAAACTTACTCAAAAATACAAAATGATGGTTCTTTCAAATTTTGTTGTAGACATAGCTTAGATACATGCATTTCATCTTCTTAGAAGTCAACGGCATCTCTCCCAGTAGCTTGCATCCTCTTTCTTACATCAGTAGAGCTAGCTGGTAAAATTAGGGTTTGCTAGGGTTTGTGTTTACTTTCAGCTTTTCAGTTTCTTTATGCAAATAGAATAGCTTCCTTCGAGTTAGCTTCCATCCATCAGTTAGAAAGCTTCTTCTCAAAGCTCATAGAAGTTGGCTTGAGCCCCTAGTAGACTTGTGCCAGCTGACGAAGTGACAGCTGCGGCAAGAGCTAGTACTTGTGCATACAACACCGTCGCTTCCAAGTTTGTTATGAACTACCGGGTTGATAAAAGTAAAGAAGGGAGTCCCAAGAGCTGCAGCATTATTGTTGCAATACTGGAGCCCACCATTTGGCAAGAACATTATTCAATCTTTAAATAAACATGAAAATAAGAGACTTGAATTTTAAAATAAAATGAGTTATTCTTTTGTGATTTTCTCGAAATTAACCCCAATACTATGAAATACGGGAAAATGAAAGAAAAAAACATTTTTTACATCGAATGTGGAGGGTGAAATAACTATCATAAATACCCATTCTTGAAAATTAGGGCGAATGGAAGGTTGTAACTCCTAATTTCAAAGGCTAAATTTACCTTTTTACTCTCTCCCTTAAAATAAGGTGGGCTAACCTCCATACCTAATTTTTTTATAAAATAAATTTGAGGCTATTTGTAACAATGTACTGTGATACAAAATATTCACCCAATAAAAATATAAAACCGCTTAATTTCGCCCAAGGAAGAAAATTCACCCCTAAAATTTTCCATGACCGAAGAGTAAAATAAAGGGCTAGATAGACACAGCCCTAGATTTTAACGATCTGCGTGAAAGTAGGAAAAGAAGGAATAAATCGACATCACGACCATCTTAGGGTGCAGAAAATTGGTTCTAGCACCCACCATACTACTTCGGGTGAGACTTTGGTCCATGCTTTGTGGGTTGATGCCAAAAGTGCCAGTGGATTTGTTTGGCTAACTAGCGTTGAACCTAGGTTAGGCCCCACACAACCTACAAATTGTTTCATTGCCGGGACCAGAATCTGCATAACAGATGTGTGATGTTGTATCACTAGAATCCAACTAAGAAAGAGATCAAGGACTAGTTGGATAGGAATATCCACAAATTCATGGCACAAGAGAACAAAAATCTACGACTGACCAAGGAATAGTGGTTCAACATGTACTTATATATAGAGATCCATGAGATCTTTTTTTGTTCCTTTTTGGTTGAGCTATATGAGTGGATCGCGAAGCTAGAAGATAGACAAGGAAGTTGGAGACTTGATGGTCCTATTGTCTAGACCCTAGAATTAGTATGGAGATTGAAAGCCTCTAAGGATAAGATCACCCGCATTGTCGCACATTGGCTCAATCACATCATAGGAGGATTTGGGAATGAATTCACGATTGATACATCAGTTAGCTACAGCGAGGAAGAGTGGTGCTTTCTCAAAGGTCCGCAAGGTAAGTACTTGAAGTCTTTGAATACCTGGATTAAGATGCTATTGTGTGAAAAATGGGTCATGCAGCTACCTTGATGTTCAGAGCTACAGGAAGTGGAAAGACTTATAGGAACGAAGGAAGAAAGGGTCCTGAATATAGTCCATTGATTTCACCTCTATTGGGTGATGAAGATGGAGTAGCGCAGGCTTCTCCACGAAGTGCTATTGAGTTAATAAGACAAGGATTCCTGCTACTACCACCTCCACCCACACCACCTCCAACTTCACCACTAGCACCTGTGACTTCACCCATACCACCTGTTATCACTCCAAAATTTCTTTTGAGTTTTTAGGAAAGAAATGATAGAGGTATCCACAAACCTACTTTGGAGATTAGGATCTAGCCTTCCGAATGCTCAAAGAGGGCTCTCTCTTTATGATTTAACTTTGTTTAGTTAATTGATTTTAGGCTAGTTATGTTGTATTTGGGTTTTGATTTTGATTGGTGATGGGATGACTTAATTAGATGGATAGAGGGATGTCTTTTATCCTTGGGCTATGGAGTCAAATGTAAAACAAACAAGACTGGATCAAGTTCTAAAAATAGTGTCTACAGGGCAAGGTAGCCAAGTTATTTCAGATTTTAAGGCTAGATGGTGAAGTTGGTTTCGATCGGATCCAAAGAGAAATTAAGGGTTCCTTAGGCCAGTTTATGAAAGAAGTGAAAGAGGTCAACCGGGATGGAAGAGAAATTAAGGATTCTCATATTCAAATATGAGAAGAAAACATAGAAATGATTAACTATTCAAGACAGAGTGTACTTAAACAAATTCTGAAATAAATTTCCAGTTAATTCATTCACTTTAGATAACATGCAAGTTTGTGAAATACATAAGAAGATCACAAATTTGAAAAAATAAAATACTTCATTGTAACATCTCAACACATGAATCTTGTAATGCAATCTCTTTATTATTCAGTCCAGTCTGTTGACTTGAAAAATTGGTACAATAACCCTCAGGTTTATGATGAATACAAATCTACAAATATATAACAATCCACACTTCAATACTTCGAATTATGAAGTATTTATACAAAAATAGTTTACAAAGTATCCCAAACTATCTTGGGAATTAATCTAGGAGAAAGAAATATCTTCATGCAAGAAGATAGAGATAGATGTTCAATTGTTGTATGTTGTCCCTGTTTATTTGGTTGTGTTGTCTTTATGCTCTGATATTTTGTTGTTTATTCTCTGCCCTGTTGTTGGTCTTCATGCTAGTTGTTGTTTTTACTTTGATCTTTCAAAGGATACACTATCACCTGATACTTTTTCATTTGGCTGGCCTGTTACTTTTTCTTTACTGTGCCTTTTTCACTTTGATTGTCAATTTTCACATTTTGATTGTGCATTTTTATAGTAAGTCATTCAACTTCTCCCATGTGTCTGCATTCGGTAATTGAATATTTACCATCTTCCTGTAGATTTCATCTGCTTCTGTATATTTGGCAAAAGTGGGTCAGTTCACAAAAAGAGGTTTTACCTCATGTTGGAGGTAAAACAAGTTCTCAAATGTCTGATATAGAAGCTTTCTAGTAGGCATCCATTTCATGGAAGAAGTATTTACCTGATCCCTTGCCACCTATCTTATCCTTCTGTTGTAGTCCTCTTGTGCCATCAATTTATCATTTATCACCAAGGGATTTGGCAGACCTTTCTGCCTCAAAACATCAAACTTCACCATGAACCTGTCTATTTCCAGTTGCATGGTTTGGAATTTATCTTCAAGGTTCATCATCAAATTCCTCTTCTTGAGGACCTTTTTCACTTCCAGTATTGTTCCTGTTCTATCAAGTATCTCCAGCTCCTGCAACTCTTATTTGTTTTTAGATTTAAGGAAATGGATTAGTCTAGTGGTTTCTTCTAGCATGTCTCCTAGTTTGGCCTTAACTCTCTAAATGGCTTATGTAGCCTCTTTAACTAAATCACTTTGTTAAACAATTACTTGAATGGATGGCCAAATATCATTGATAGGGTCAATGATATTAACCCATAATTGTTCCTTAGCTTGGCCAAGTGGATCCTTTAACGTTAATTCTTTCTCCAAGCTCTTCATCCTTTTAGTCAATCTGGTTGACTTCTAAACTTCTTCCTTGTGCATAATTTGTGCAAGTTTGTTATCATTCTCCAGATTGGTTATCTTTTCCTTAAGCTTGTTAATTTTTGTGGTCTGAATGGACATGTCTTCCATTGCCTTGACCAATTCACTTGCCTCATCACCTCACTGAGCTACTACTATTGTTGAACTGTTGCTGATGTAGATGTTGTGGAAGTTGGTAGTTTTGTAGCCAGTGGAGCTGTAGGATCCAATGAAGCTACCAAGGTGGATGGTACTACTGTAGTGATTGTTGGAATGACAATGGCAGTGGCAGTCTCAAGGATGGCTTGTTTTAACTATATTAAGCTATCCAACTCCATCTCCATTTCTTTCAGTTGATCATTAAGTTGTAAAACAAGGTCCATCATTTCCTCCTGATGTGTTTGGCTTTCTAAAACCTCTTTTGTCTGTGGGAGCTCTGAATGAGGCAATTTGAGTTGTTTTTTGAGAGAATCAATGTCCTCATTTGTTTTCTCTATCAACTTCTCAACGACCTTGATATTAGTGGGATCATGTCCCAGATCAATCACCAAGTCTTCTAGTGACTTGATTCTGTTATCTTTGGCATGTGAGGAGGCCTTCTTCGGTTTGCACTGTGCAGTGATATTATCTAGTGAACTTTGTAGTTTATGTGTAGTCATAGCTTTAGCTGTCAAGGTGGAATAGATCATCTCAATTGTCTGCTTGTGAAGCTCAATTTGGTCAATGAGATGAACATCCCTAGCCAAAACCTAAAAATCTATTTTCCTATAGTCTGCTGATGTTTTTGGCTGTTGGGCTGTAGGTTGCATGAATGAAATCTGCATTTTTCCTGTTTTGATGTCAAAGGTTGACATCAGCCTGTTTTGATTTGTAGGTGTATGCTTGAAGTATTGGGCATAAGTCTCAACCTTCAACTTTTCATTCCTGAACTTAATTTACCTATATCTATCTTTGATACCCTTCTCTTTATCCACAGTCCTGGTGAATGAAGAGACCTCAATGTTGAGTTGTCTCTCAATAAGTTGAGTGTTTGATGTTGAGGGCTAGTGAGTTTCTCCTGAAGTTGATCGATCTTTGATCCTTTACACCATTGTGTCAATGTCAGTAATTTCGACTAAGTCAATGGTGTCTTCCTATTCAGTTATAGGATTAATCTTGGGCCTCTTCCTGTAATTGATTTCAAACTATTCATCAGTGGTTTCCATGGCTGAACTAGACCCTTCTTCCCTGGTTCTCTTTTCATTTATATATTCATTGGCTAGAGTTTGTAAAATAGGAGGAATATTCATTCATTCTCCTAGTTCTGGAACCTGCAGGAAGGAACTTGTATCAATCTATTTTCCCACATAAATTAATGTATTCTCTACATCAACTATAGTACTTTCCATGTCTATCAAAGTGTTTTCCAACCATTTTGATTAGTTGGCAAATATCTCTATGTTTGGCCTAGGATGATGTATGAAAGGGCCCAATTTGACCTTGAGCCTTAGCTTATTTATGAATCCATGAGGGTCATATTGCCACATAAAATTGTTCTTAAATTTCATCTGTTGTAGAATCTTATCTGCCTCTAGTCCAGCTTCCCTATTATTATAAATAAAGGGGCCCAATTGGCTTTTCATCTTGATTTGAGTTTTCTTCTTGGTTGTCAGGAAGTTAACTTCATTAGAGTTTATTATCTGCCTAAAGTAATCTAATGCAAATAACCTCTTGGGAAGGTATTTGGGCAGTTTGTAGGGAGGCAGTTTGCATCCATATATCCTTATCTCTATGTGGTGCTGGTATAAATACCAATCTCCCACTTTGCTATTCTTTGCCAACTGTAAAACCCTTCTAATTTCCTGACTGATCCTGGGATGATAGCTACTGGTTAGCATGTTTACAACAAGATGCACAAATGAATCAATGAAGTCTTTGTAGGAAAAAATAGTCGAGTATTATTGGATCACTGGTGTTCGATAGATGACTGATCTTGGATTGCCTTTGGTGTCCAACTTCTGGATATTAACTGAAACTTGTCTAATTGAAGAGTAGTTGAAAATTCTCTCATTTGGTATTCTAATGAATTGTTCATGCATTATGTCTACTATGAAAGGATCATAGTTATACATTATAGTAGGAGGCTTGCCTAGGCAAAAGATAGAA
Source organism: Pinus taeda (assembly GCA_000404065.3). Lineage (NCBI taxonomy): Eukaryota > Viridiplantae > Streptophyta > Pinopsida > Pinales > Pinaceae > Pinus > Pinus taeda. The sequence continues at coordinate 86,792 of APFE030173819.1, read as the reverse complement.
AGGAAAGCCAAGACAATCTCATCCACATGCTCATCTGTTGTGTATCCTAAAATGCAAGAGAGCATGGTAATAATATGTTTGTCTCTCTTAGGAAAAATGGTGGCAGCATAAGGCAGACTATCTATTGGAGTGTAAGACTCTTTAATGATGAAATTTTGGATAATCTAAGCCTTCTTGGGTATGTCTAACTTGGTATAGAGGTTAGTAAGCCCTCAGTAGAAAGTGGGGTCTCATTTTGGCTTGGTTGGATTTGTTGCATTTGGTTAATGGATTCTGTAGTTATGGTGAATAAAACTTGCTGGTGAGGGGTGACAATGGCTCTTTGGTTGGGAATGTAGAAAGATTGGAAGAAGTGGATGATTTTTGGGAAATGGTTTACTTGTGGGAAATAATAATTGGGAAAATTTGACTCCCAAAGGTGAATGTCATCATTTTGGTTTAAAAATTTGTCTTTACTCTAGCAGTGAAGTTTTAGTAGGTATGCAGGGGAAGCAGTGTCCTTAATTTGGAAGTCTTGGTCTGCTAAGTCAAGGTGGTCAATGTCCAGGTGAGGGGTTTGTAGAGGTCTCACATCCAGAGAGGTTTGGGAAGCCATAATGGGGTTTATAAATTTGAATTAGGCTTTCAGTGGTTTCAGGAGTGAGGTTTAGAAGTTCTGGTACAGTGGGAGGGTAATTACAATCTGTAAAAGGATTTGGGATGTAGAGATAAGTTTCTCTTTACTTTTAGGAAGGTTTCTTTAATTAATTCAATTAATTAACCATTCAATTACATTGTGCTTTTTCAAATCCAAGGGTCGTTCTGGTTTTTTCCAAGAATACCTAGAAATTGGCGATTTCGTGTGAAAACTGGGTTCTGTGGTAATTGAAGAAGGTATTGAGGCCTCAACTGTCAACTAGATACTTCAATTGGGTATTCGGAGTGTCTTTAGGTGATAGAAGGTTGTCAAATTTGTCGCAAAGGTTCAAGTTTTCGCAAATGGCTAAGTAGTTGTTTGCAGTGAAATACAAGCGAAAAGAGCAATTTTGGGCTCTTTCATCCTTTTAATGGGTAACGGTCACATTTTGGCATCGAAATAATTAAATGAACAGTGGGAAGTTTTCGGTCTAGGTGGGGAGGTGGTTTTGTGGACCATCACACCGCTTTTGAATGGCGGGCAGTATTTTTCACAAGCACGCGATCTAACCCGGTGCCGCCAAGTAGCACAACAGTGCCTAGGCAAAACTGCGAATATCGTGTGCTCTTGGGCTATTATCAATTGGACGATGAATCTACACGATCTAGATGTGCTCCATCGGATCTGGGGGCAGGAGATCAGAGGGTTGTTGCGCAATTGAGTTGCATGGAGGGAATCGGGAAAGGGATTTGGCGGGGCCGGGGATTTAATTACAGATAATTGTAATTAATTAAACAATAATGTAGGGATTTTCAATATAAGCAACGGATTAATAAATGTCAGACCATGGGTTATATGGTGAAGTTTTCATTAACTACATCAAGGGCTAGTGGGTTAAAAAGGCTTGTCGGGAAATACAAAGTGGGGGGTGTTAATTACATAATGTGGGGGAATAGTAAACATAAAATTAGGATAAGGGGCTTTTGTCTGTTTCTTAAGGGAAATGGGGAATTAATAAAGGGGGAAGGTGATATTTGTAATGGGAAATGGGTTTCACATTAGGGAAAATGGGTATTGGGGAGGGTGAGTGATTTTTGAAGGGCAATTTCTAGGGAAATGTATGAAACCAAGGGTAAAGGTCAAAAAATGTTAGGATAAAATGGTATTTATAAGTAATGAAGGGATAATGGGGATATTAGCAAATAAGTATGTGGGGGTGTAGTGAAATGAGGGGAAATTAGTAAACAAGCTTGGGGAATATCCTTTCTTTCTCACAATTCCACCTGCACATGAAAAATAAGATTTAGCATGATAAATGTGCTTTTGAATTAGCAACCTTGTGCATTTGCAACATTTCTTCTACCTACCCTTTATTTTTCTAACATTTTTTCTTCATTTCAATGGGTGCATTTGAGCTTGCAGACCCTTTATTTCCTTTTCTTTTCACAAGAAAGCTATCTAATTCTAACCTTATAACTTCCAAAGGCTCATATTAAATAGATGAGCTCATTATTATTCTCTACCTAACTACTGATCTGCCAAGGTTAAACAATTTGGCTAGATATTTATTCTCTATCTATCAACATGAAATTTAAAGCATGAATGAGTCAAGATTAAGCTTTTTGACCAACATGGATTGTGGCATTTTTGACAAGTTGCACACAATCTTATTTTTCATAGTAAAGTAAAAAGTAGTGGTATTTGAATTTTCACACTTTCATGATCTATTTTTATTTATTTTTTGGGGTTCATATTTTTCATTGTTTTGATCTTTTTTCTTTCTTTTTGTCCTTCGATTATTCTTTTAGGACATACCCTATTTACATTTTTTAATTTTTAAGATGGAAAACATTTTTTAGAAAGAAAAAGTATCTACAATATTACAAGACTAACCATAGCCAATTCAAAATTATGAATCCTATTATTGTAGGACCCTACCAATGGCTCCACATGGGGATGGCATCTCCTAGTGAAATGTCAAGAACATTAAGGTTAGTAGCCTTTGAAATTCTAACTTTGTTTGCCTTGTGACTACTCCTTTGTAATCTGCTTTCTTCATACTTATGATGGTAAACCTTTCAAAGCTTAGGGCCTTCTCTCTGGGCTTCAACCTTTAAAAGTTTACCATCCAATCCAATCTAAACTTTGCAATGTTACATACAATAAGCAAAGTAAAATGGACTATTGTCAATCTGTGGATAAGTAATGCTTCATCATTCTACCATTGACTAGTCCTCCTGGTAGATCTATTCCATCTAACTGTCTCAATAAAAATGCATTGTTACCTCTATAACCATAAATGACATAAGGCACTTGCCATAGGAAATCAAATTTGCCATGTTTACTCTTCTCTTCTCTTCTAGAATCCCATTTTAGAACTTTATCACCTATGTAAAAATCATCATCTTTGGTCTTTTTGTCAAAAATCTTCTTGATTTTATCCTGAATCACTTGTGATGTGACATAGACCTCTTCTCTACTTTGCTGCAAGTGTATTGTCTGATTTATCCTCCTTTGGATATCATTTGGTTCTACTTGTAACTCTTGAATGATCTTCATCACTGGTACTCCTAAAGAGGATGGAAAAACAACATCCATTCCGTATACTAGCTGATAAGGAGATGTATGAATGGAATTTTTGGTAGTTAGTCTGTCTGCCCATAAGGCATTTACCAACTTTTTGTTCCATGTTTTCTTGTTGTCTTCCAACAGTTTTCTGATGATATTGACAAGGCCTTTGTTTGAGGATTTTGCAAGTCCATTACCTTGAGGGTAATAGCTAGTGGAATGGCCAAGGGTAATGTGATATATGTTACAAAATTCTACCATTTTCTTGGATTTAAAAGCAGCTACATTATCAGTAATGAGCTTTTGGAGGCATTCAAATCTTGAAAGGATATCATTTTAAAGGAATGAGATAATGACAAAGTTTGTGGCTTGTCTAGAAGGGATGGGTTCTATCCATTTAGTAAAGTAATCAGTGGATTTCAAAATCCATTTATGATGGGCTGAGGAGGCTGGATAAATTTCTCCAAAGAAGTTTAAATCCCATTGTTGAAATGGCACTTGTGTGGATATGGCTTTAAGAGGTAAAGGTAAGAGCTTCCTTTTTCCCTCAAATATTTGGCACTTATGATAGGAGGTCACATGTTTCTTGACATCTGCAAGAAGGGTGGACCAGTAAGAACCTACCTTTAGAATCTTGTCAGCAATTGTTTTGCAATATAAGTGTCCTCCACAATATCCTGCATGAAATTATTGCATAATTTTGTCAGCTTCATCTTTCAATAAGAAATTTAATAGAATGTCGCCATTATCTTCCAAAATAAAGCATTATCTATAATACAATATTTCATTGATTTCATTTTCAAAAATCTAGCTTTGGTTCTAGATAAACCAGGAGGAGCTTGTAAGTTTAGTAAGACAAATATAATATATGCATACCAAGGTGAATCTATAAAAGGTTCACTGGTCCGTGGAGTCGCCATCTCTTCCTCATCATCTAGAGCACCAATGAAATTTATATCTAAGGCCTGACAATTCGATTCAGCCATGAGTTTAGCTAAACCTTGGCCTTTGATAAGTTTTGTAGGCTTTATTTCTATGTCATATTCAAAAATAGTGGCAATCCATTAGCCTCTCTTTCCTTCAGGCCCATTTTGTGTCAAAATGTCCTTTACTACTGAATTTGGAACATAAGAAATTATGTATGAATACAAGATGTACACCTTGAAATCTTTAATATCTTTCACTAAAGCAAGTTTTTGTTATTTTATTATGTTATACTTTAGTGTAGCATCTCTCAAAGATTTGTTGAAAAATGCAATTGGTTTCTCATAACCTTGATCATTCTTTTGCAACAAGACTATTGCAATATTATGTTCTAAAGCAAAAGAAAAAATTATAAAATCTTTTTGGAAATCAGGACTTATGAGGACTGGATTTTTGGTAAGGGCTTCTTTGACTGGTTCAAATTTTTTTTTAGCCCCTACTGTCCACTTAAGTGTTGAATCTTTCTTTAACATGTCGTTTAGCTCTCTAATTAATTCTCCAAAGTTTGAAATGAATCTCGTGAGGAAATTTATTTTGCCTAAAAATGATTGTAATTTTTTGATGTTTCTAGGATGAGTGATGCTTAGGATTGCCTCTATTATAGCTGGATCTACTCTAGTTCCATATTTGGATATTATGTGTCCCAATAGTTTACCTTCTTCTAGACCAAAGAGTGTCTTTTTGGGATTTAAGAAAATACCAAGTTTTTTACATTTAATCAAAACTCTTCTTAGATGATCTAGATGTTCATTATTTGATATAGAAAAGACTGTGATGTCATCTTGGTAAACAATTAGAAAGTCATGGATTTCTTTGGAAAAATATATATCCATAGCTCTTTAAAATGTTTCTCCTGCATTCATTAATCCAAAAGGCATCTTCAAATACATGAAAGTACCCCAAGGAGTAGTAAATGCAGTCTTTGCTTAGTCGTCTAGTTGAACTAAGATTTGGTTGTATCTAGAAAATCCATCAAACAATGAAATTCTAGATGAGGCTACTACTCTTTGAAGAATGTGATCCATTTCTGGGAGAGGATAGTTGTCTTTCAATGACACTTTGTTCAAGTTTTTGAAATCAACACAAAGTCTGATTTCTCCTATTTTCTTCCTAGTAGTTACCAAATTAGAGACCCGATCTAAATATCTAATGGGTGCTATGCTCTTTGCATCATACATCCTTTTTAATTCCTTTTCAATGAGTGGCATAAGAAATGGATTAATTCTCCTAAGCTTCTGTTTAAAAATTTTATGGTTTTCTTTGATAGGTACCTTATGTTGAATTATGTTGGTGTCATAAGACTTAAGGTCTTCATAACTCCATGCAAAGACATCTTGAAACTCTTTGAACAGATTTATGTATTTCAGTTTTTCATCGAGAGGTAATGCTTTGGATATTTTGATAAGCTTGGGTTTTTCTTCAGTTCCTATGTTACATTCTTCTATATCTGGTCTTAAAGGCTCCATTTTTGGTTTCCTAGCTACATCATTTGATTCAAACAAATCTTCTAATGGGACTAATCCCTTGGGAAAAAAGTTATCTTTAAGGTTTAAAATTTCAGGATCATCATTCATTATTTCTTCTATTTCTACCTTTTCTAAATTATCTATTTCGACTTTAGTGAAATTAGTGGGTTTATTTAGATCTAAAGCATTTATATCTATTTCACTATCTATGTTATTATCTATTGTACAATCTGTATCTATATTACAGTTTTGAAACTCTTCTTCAGCATTCATGAAATCATAAATTTGAAATCTTGTGAGAAGATTTGCTAATATTTTAAATTGTCAGGTATAACAGGCCTATGTCTCACTTCTGTAGTGTACTAGTGGTTGGGCTAAAAAGGTAATTTGTAGGTACTAGCAAAAGTGGTTAGACTATGAGCTTGCATATTCTGTTTCCTAGGAATGGCAACAAAATTAGTTTCCAGAAGCTCCTTAATTAAATCTAGGATAGTCTCTCTATATTGGATAAGTTTAGGATTATTCACAGTGTATTCACCTTTGGTTTGTTTTATAATCAATTCTAAGTCTCCCATGATAGAAACTCTCTTGGCTCCAATTTTTCTAACCATTTGTAGTCCTAACATTAGAGCTTCATATTCTGCCATGTTGTTTGTGCATTTAAAGTTAATCTAAATGCATGACCTTCAGAATTATTATTTTCCATGTTGTGAATCCAAACTCCTGCACCTTCTCCTAATCTTAAATGCCACAAAACTTAAATGCCACAGAGACTCATGAAAATATTTTCACTATCAACTGTTTTGTATTTTTATTCTACAGCTATGATTTCATTTTTGTCATTGTCTGAATTATACAAGAGTCCATATCGAAATGCATGGAGTATATAGGGAAATTCTATGGTTTTTTTGCACTACTCACCATGTATTCCATCAAGGCCTCTCTATAAAGTTTCCTCTGTTGACCAAAAATAGATATGGTGGCATATGACATGTCCAATTGTAAATATCCCTAAAATTTTGCTCCCCGTGAGCGAGGTAACATCATTCCATACTTGGGTGGGATATCAGCAACTACTATGTCCATGACAATACTCTTTGTCGGGCACTGGACTAGAGTTACACACAAATCCTTAACCATGCCAAGGAATTTAACTTGGGTAGAGTCAAAGGAGAAGAGGTCCTTGTATGGTCTGGTGATATCTAAGTTCAATCTCTCCATGATTTCCTTTGGCATTAAGTTATGGGATCCCCCTAAGTCTAGCATAGCATTATGTAAGATTTTATCATGAACATTTTAGCTAATGTAAAATGGAGGGATGCCCCCTTTTTGATGTGTGTCATTTACTTTAGGACCAAACAATTACTCAGGTTGATCATCATTCAAGTTTACAGCACCCTCTCCTTCACCTATATTTAATGTTTCAATGATTTTTTCTCTATACGATTCATTTTTTACTAGCTGGGTCATAGGAACTGATATTTCCAATTTTTCTATCTCAGCCTTAATGTTGAATGGCAATTGAGTTTTTCCTAATTGGATGAGATCTTCCTTAGAAAATGTGGTTTGTATATTTTTATCTTCTTTTTCAGTACTTGGTACTTCAGTTTGTGTTTCAACAGTTTTGTTTTGAATTCTCTTATTTGGAATGATTTAAGTAATAGTTTCAATTTGAGTTTTAGATGAAGTTATATCTACAATTTTTGGGCTGGAGGTCTCTTGAGTTCCCCTACAGAGAATTTGTAGAAATTTGGTCACAGGAGCTTCTATTATCGTTTTAGTGTGGGTTTGGATTGATTTCTTGGTGGGAATTTCAATATTCTTTTTGCTTCTAAGGTTGTACTATTTGTGAAGATCATATATAGTAGATTCATAGCCTTGTTTGAAGTCAAAGAATTCTCCAGATTCTAATTGCAATTGTTGCAGCATGTACAACTCCTGTTCTTCCTAAGTAAGAAAAACAACATCTTCATTTTTAATCCCTAATAGCTTTATCTGGGTGTCATCCTCTTCTTCATGGTTTTGTGAACCCATCGCATAGTTTTCTTGGAAGGATGGTCTAATTTGTTGATCTAGTGTTGCATTTTTTCCAGTGTTAGGATTTTTCCTAAAGTTGGGGTTTCTTATTGGGGGTGGCTGTTGATTTTCCCACTGAGTTTTTCTTTCCATGTTTTCTAATCTACCATTATTCTTTCTACACTCTTTACTAAACTATATATTTTACAATCAGAAGTTTAATTTGCCTCTTTAATGACAACTCTTTTCTCATTTCTCATCCTAGATTTCTGAGCTAATAGATTGGCTTCTACACTAACAACATTACTTTTCATTTGTTCTAATGTTTCAGGATTTCTTTCCCTTAACTAGTATGACATATCAGCATCAAAACCATCAGGAAATTTGATTAATGCTAGGTCTAGTGGAGGTTTAATATTAGCAAGGATTTCATTGTAGATGCCATTGAACCTAGTACAATAATCCTGAACTGATTCATTAGGATCTCTTCTAATGTTATCATATTCAGATAGTATTTGGAGAGGGTTTTTCTTTATTTCCCATCTATCAATAAACAATCTATGAAAAGCAACTAAATCTGTAATATGATTAGTAGGTAAACATTTGAACCATTTCTTAACATCTCTTGTCAATGTCTAGGCAAATAACCTAATTTGGACATCAGACTTGTCAATCTCATGCAATTCAAAGTAATTAGTCATTTTGTTCACATGTTGTTGGGTAGTATACTGACCAATAGCATCAAACAAAAAGATTTTGCTTTAGTAATCTTGGGGCATGCCATGTAGTTGGGCTAGTAAAAGCAAAGGTGAATATTTGTCTGTCATGGCTGAGGTTTTGGTTTGATTGTCGGGTAAAGTAGTTGTACTAGAAGAAGGACTTGAAACTGGTGTAGATGAACCAAATGAGCTTGATCTATTTGGTTGAAGAGGAATTTGAGGAATAAATGGTTTAGGGGAATGAATTGTGGTGGATATTACAGATGAGGTGGTAGTCAAAGAAGCTATATTTACAATATTTGAAGCTTTTGCAGAAATTTCAGAGGTAGTAGTAGTGAGAGCAGCTAATTCAACTTATTGTTGAAGATAGGCATAATCTATATGGCTTATCAAGGTTGAGGTTAAAGCTTCTAGTTTATCAAAGTATTCAAGACAAGTTGATCTAAATCTGGATGTATAGGAACCTTTTTTGACTCAATCAATTGAATAAAATTAGGGTCTATTAAAGTTTCATGAATTGAATTTTCTGATTTGGTTCTAAACAAAGAAAGCTCAAATGGGAGATCAAATTGAATATCCTCTAAACTTGATAATTCTTTGGGGAGTGAATTTTCTTTAACTAACTGGCTACTACTTGCTTGAGTTTCTATCTTTTTTGGTTTTCTTAAAATTCTATCAGGGGCATCAACTATTGTTGCGGGGTTTGGACCAGGATTTGCCCTAGTATAGTGAGTCTTTTTGGGAGCCAAAATTTTAATTTTTTAATTGTTTTTATGAAACTTTTTAACAACTCAAAAAATGACCTAAAGGGAGAAAAGATAAATTTTAAGGTTTCCTTAAAGTTTTATTACACTGAGGACTGGTCCCTAGTATGGTCGCCAATATGTTATCACTCCAAATTTTATTTTGAGTTATTAGGAAATAAATGATAGAGGTAACCACAAACCTATATTAGAGATTGGGATCTAGCCTTCCTAATGCTTAGAGAGGGCTCTCTCTTGATTATTTAACTTTGTTTAGTTAATTGATTTTAGGTTAGCTATGTTTGTACTTGGGTTTTGATTTTGATTTGGTGGTGGGATTACTTACTTAGATGGATAGAGGGATTTATTTTATCATTGGGCTATGGGGTCAAATGTCAAACAGACAAGACTGGATCAAGTTCTAAAAATAGTGCCTACAGGGCAAGGTAGCTAAGCTATTTTAGATCTTAAGGATACATGTTGAAGTTGGTTTCAATCAGATCTAAAGAGAAATTAACAGTTCCTTAGGCAGGATTATGAAAGAAGTGAAAGAGGTCAACTGGGATGGGAGATAAATTAAGGATTCTCATATATGGATATGAGAAGAAAGAATAGCAATGATTAACTATTCAAGACAGAGTGTACTTAAACAAATTTTGAAATCAATTTCCAGTTAGTTCATTCACTTTAGATAACATGCAAGTTTGTGAAATACATAAGAAGATAAAAAATTCGACAAAAGAAAATACTTCACTGTAATAGCTCAACACATGAATCATGTAATGCAATCTATTTATTACTCAGTCCAATCCACTGACTTGAAAAATTTGTACAATAACCCTCAGGTTTCTAATCAATACAACTCTACAAATGTATAGCAATCCACACTTCAATATTTCAAATTATGAAGTATTTATACAAAAATAGTTTACAAAATATCCGAAACTATCTTCGGAGTTAATCTAGGGGAAAGAAATATCTTCATGCAAGAAGATAGAGACAAATGTTCAACTATTGTATGTTGTCCCTGTTTATTTGGTTGTGTTGTCTTTATGCTCTGATATTTTGTTGTTTATTCTCTGCCATGCTATTGGTCTTCACGCTGGCTGTTCTTTTTACATTGATCTTTCAACCAATACACTTTCACCTAATAATCTTTCATCTAGCTGGCCTGTTACTTTTTCTTTACTATGCCTTTTTCACTTTGACTGTCAATTTTCACATTTTGACTATGTACTTTAAAAGTAATCTGTTTAACTTCTACCATGTGTCTACATTTTGTAATTGAATATTTACCATCTTCCTATAGATTTCATCTGCTTTTGTATATCTGGAAAAAGTGGGTCTGTTCACAAAAAGGTGTTTTACCTCATGCTAGATGTAAAATAGGTTCTCAAATGTCTGATATAGAACCTTTCCAGTAGGCATCCCTTCCATGGAAGAAGTATTTACCTTATCCCTTGCTACCTCTCTTATCCTTTTGTTGTATTCCTCTTATGTATTAATTTTTCATTTATCACCAAGGGTTTGGAAGACCTTTCTACCTCAAAACATCAAACTTCACCATGAACCTGTCTATAGCCAGTTGCATGGTTTGGCATTTATCTTCAAGGTCCATCATCAAATTCCTCTTGGTGAGGACCTTTTTCACTTCAATTATTGTGCCTGTTCTGTCAGGTATCTCCAGCTCCTGCAACACATATTTTTTTTTAGAGTTAAGGAAATGGATTAGTCTAGTGGCTTCTTCTGGCATGTCTCCCAGTTTGGCCTTAACTCTCTCAATGGCTTATGTAGCCTCTTTAACTAAGTCACTTTGTTAAAAAATTACTTCAATGGATGGCTAAATATCATTGACAGAGTCAATGATATTGGCCCATAACTGTTCCTTATCTTGGCCAAGTGGCTCCTTTAACGTTAATTCTTTCTCCAAGCTCTTCATCCTTTCAGTCAACCTGGTTTACTTTTGAACTTCTTCCTTGTGCATAATCTGTGCAAGCTTGTTATCATTATCCAGACTGGTTATCTTTTCCTTAAGCTTGTTTATTTATGTGGTTGAAATGGAGATGTCTTCCATTTCCTCAACTAATTTAATTGCCTCATCACCTGGCTGAGCTGTTGTTGTTGTTGAACTTGTTGCTGATGTAGATGTTGTGGCAGCTGGTAGTGCTGTAGCCAGTGGAGCTGTAGGAGCCAAAGAAGCTGCCAAGGTGGATGGTACTACTGTAGTGACTCTTCAAATGACAATGGCAGTTACAGTCCCAAGGCTGGCTTGTTTTAACTGTATCAAGCTATCCACCTCCTTCTCCATTTCCTTCAGTTGATCATTAAGTTGTAAAACAAGGTCCATGATTTCCTCCTCATGTGTTTGTCTTTCTAAGACTTTTTTTGTCTGTGGGTGCTCTGAATGAGGCAATTTGAGTTGTTTTTTAAGAGCAGCAATGTCCTCATTCTTTTTCTTTATCAACTTCTCAGCAACATTGATATCATTGGGATCATGTCCCAGATCAATCACCAAGTCTTCTAGTGACTTAATTCTATTATCTTTGGCTTCTGAGGAGGCCTTTTCAAGTTTGTATTGTGCAATGATATTATCTAGTGAGCTTTGCAGTTTATGTGCAGTCATATCTTTACCTGTCAAGGTGGAATAGATCATCTCACCTACCTACTTGTGAAACTCAATTTGGTCAATGGGATGAACATCCCTGGCCAAAACCTCAAACTCTGTTTTCATATAATCTGCTGATGTTTTTGGTTGCTGGACTGTAGGTTGCATGAATGACATATTCATTTTTCCTATTTTGATGTCAAACGCTGACATCAACCTGTTTTGATTTGCAGGTTTCTACTTGAAGTATTAGGCATAAGTCTCAGCCTTCAACTTCTCATTCCTCAACTTAATTTCCTTATATCTATCTTTGATATCCTTCTCTTTATCCACAAGCTTGGTGAATGAAGAGACCTCAACGATGAGCTGTCTCTCAATAAGTTGAGTGTTTGATGTTGAGGGCTGGTGATTTTCTCCTGACTTGATGGGCCTTTGCTCCATTCCACCATTGTGTCAACGTTAGTAATTTCCACTGAGTCAATGGTGTTCCTGTTCAGTTATAGGATTAAGCTTGGGCCTCTTCCTGTAACTGATTTTAAATTGCTCATTTTTTATTTCCATGGCGAAAATAGAACCTTCTTCCGTGGTTCTCTTTGCATTTCTATCTTCAGTGGCTGGAGTTCGTAAAATAGGAGGAATATTCATTGGTTCTCCTAGTTCTGGAACCTGCAGGAAGGAACTTGTATCAAACTATTTTTCTACATCAATTAATGTATTCTCTACATCAAGTACAGTATTGTCCATGTCTATCAAAGTGTTTTCTAACCATTTTGATTGGTTGGAAAATCTCTCTATGTTTGGCCTGGGATGATGTATGAAAGGGCCCAATTTCACCTTGAGCCTTAGCTTATTTATGACTCGATGAGGGTCATATTGCCACATAAAATTGTTCTTAAATTTCATCTACTGTAGAATCTTATCTGCCTCTAGTCCGGCTTCCCTATTATTACAAATGAAGGGGCCCAATTGGTTTTTCATCTTGAATTTAGTTTTCTTCTTGGCTGCCAGGAACTTAAATTGATAAGAGTTTATTATCTACCTAAAGTACTCTAATGCAAATGACCTCATGAGGAGGTATTTGGGCAGTTTGTAGGGGGCTAGTTGGCATCCATATATCCTTATCTCTATGTGGTGCTGGTATAAATACCAATCTCCCACTTTATTTTTCTTTGCCAACTGTAAAAGCCTTCTAATTTCCTCACTGATCCTGGGCTGATAGCTACTGGTTAGCATGTTTACAACATGATGCACAAATGAATCAATGAAGTCTTTGTAAGATGTTAATTGGAAAGTTGTCTGACTGATAGTAGAGGAACATATGAAACAAAACTGAAGAGTACTTGAAAACACTCTCATTTGGTAGTCTAATGAAATGTTCATGCATTCTATCTGCTATGAACTGAGCATAGTTATACATCATAATAGGAGGCTTGCCTGGGCAAAATATAGAAAGGAAAGCCAAGATAACCTCATCCACATTCTCATTTGTGATGTATCCTAAAATGCAAGAGAGCATGGTAATAATATGTCCGCCTCTCTCGGGAAAAATGGTGGTAGCATAAGGAGGACTACCTGTTGGAGTGTGAGACTCTTTAATGATGAAAATTTTGATAATATGAGCCTTCTTGGGTATGTCTAACTTGGTATAGAGGTCAAGTAAGCCCTCAATAGAAAGTGGGGTCTCATTTTGGCTTGGCTGGATTTGCAGCATTTGGTTAATGGATTCTGTAGTGGTGGTGAATAAAACTTGCTAGTCATGGGTGACAATGGCTCTTTGGCTGGGAATGTAGCAATCTTGGTAGAAGTGCATGATTTCTAGGAAAGGGTGTACTTGTGGGAAACAATACTTGGGAAAATTTGACTCCCAAATATTAATGTCATCATTCTGGTTTAAAAATTTGCCTTTACTCTAGCAGTGGAGTTTTAGTAGGTATGTAGGGGAAGTAGTGTCCTTAATTTGGAAGTCTCGGTCTGCTAAGGAAAGGTGGTTGACGTCCAGGTGAGGGGTTGGCAGAGGTCTCACATCCAAAGAGGTTTGGGAAGCCATAATTGGGTTTACATATTTGAATTAGGCTTTAAGTGGTTTTCGGAATGAGGTTTAGAAGTTCTGGTACAGTGGGAGGGTAATTACAGTCTGTAAAAGGGTTTGGGATGTAGAAATAAGTTTCTCTTCAATTTATGGAAGGTTTCTTTAATTAATTTAATTAATTAACCATTTAATTACACTGTATGTTTTCAAATTCAAGGGTCATTATGGTTTTTTCCAAGAATACTTGGAAATTGGTGATTTGGCATGCAAATTGGGTTTTGTGGTAATTACAGAAGGTATTGAGGCTTCAAATGTCAACTCGCTACTTCAGTTGGGTATCCGGAGCATCTTTAGGTGGCAGAAGGTAGTCAAATTGGTTGCAAAGGTTCAGGATGTCACAAATGGCTAAGCAGTGGTTTGCAATGAAAAACGAGCGAAATGAGCAATTTGGGGATTTTTCGGCCTTTTAACAGGTAATGGTCACATTTTGGCACGGAAATAATTAAATGAACAGTAGGTAGTTTTTGGTTTAGGTAGGGAGGTGTTTTTGTGGGCCATCGAACAACTTTTGGATGGCAAGCGGTAATTTTCACGAGCACGCGACCTAACCTGGTGCCGCCACGTAGAAAAATAGTGCCCAGGCAAAACTGCGAACCTCGCATGCTCTCAGGCTATTATCTGTCAGATGATGAATCTATGCGATATGGCTGTACACCGTCAGATATGGGGGTAGGAGATTGGAGAGCTATCATGCAGTTGAGTTGCATGGAGGGAATCCAGGAAGGGATTTGGCGCGGCCTTGGATTTAATTATAAATAATTATAATTAATTAACCAATAATATCAGGATTTTCAATATAAGCAGTCGGTTAATAAAGGTGGGACCATGGGTTATATGGTTGGGTTTTCTTTAACTGCACCAACGGTTCGTGGGTTAAAAAGGCTTGTCGAGAAATACAAAGTGGTGGGTGTTAATTACATCATGCGGGGGCATAGTCAACAAAAACTTAGGATAAGGGCGTTTTGCGCTTTTTCAAGGGAACTAGGGAATTAATAAAGGGGGAAGGTAATATTTGTAATGGGAAATGGGTTTCACACTATGGAAAGGGGTTTTTGGAAGGGGGAGTGATTTTTGAAGGGTAACTTCTAGGGAAATGTGTGAAACCAAGGGGTAAAGGTCAAAAAATGTGAGGGGAAAGGGTATTTATAAGTAATGAAGGGATAATCGGGAAGTTAGCAAATAAGAATGTGGGGGTGTAGTGAAATGAGGGGAAATTAGTAAACAAGCTTGGGGAATATCCTTTCTTTCTCATAATTCCACCGTCACATGAAAAATAAGATTTAGCATGATAAATGTGCTTTTGACTTGAAAACCTTGTGCATTTGTAACATTTATTCTACCTACACTTTATTTACCCTAACACTTTTTCTTCATTCCAATGGGTGCATTTGAGCTTGTAGAACCTTTATTTCCTTTTCTTTTGACAAGAAAACTATCTAATTCTAACCTTATAACTTCCAATGGCTCAAATTAAATAGATGAGCTCATTATTATTCTCTACCGAACTACTGATCTACCAAGGTTAAATAGTTTGGCTAGATCTTTATTCTCTATCTATCAACATGAAATTTAAAGCATGAATGAGTCAAAATTAAGCCTTTTGACCATCATGGATTGTGGCATTTTTGACAAGATGCACACAATCTTATCTTGCATAGTGAAGTAAAAAGTAGTGGTATTTGAATTTACATACTTTCATGATTTATTTTTATTTCTTTTTGGGGTTCATATTTTTCACTTTTTTTCACTTTTTTCTTTCTCTTTTTCCTTTGATTATTCTTTTAGGACGTACCCTATTTATATTTTTTAATTTTTAATATGGAAATATTTTTCAGAAAGCAAAAGTATGTACAATATTACAACACTAGCCATAGCCAATTCAAAATTATGAATCCTATTATTATAGGACCTTAACACCACCACCGCCTCGACCGTAGTTCAGCATGGAAAATTCAGTGAAGCTAGCTTCGTTTAAGGGCTTGGGAAATGAGGACCTAGATTAGTTTTGGTTTGTCATGAAATCTGTATGGGAAGCTCAAGGCATCACAGGTGATCACATGAAGAAGCAAACCTTTGTTAGTGGTTTGCAGGACCACACGCTAACCTGGTACATCAAGTAATCTAATGATAACTCAAATGCTGGGGTGGCGAACATCCAGACTTCACTAAATAAAGAGTTCAATATGCCTAAATCTGAGGCACAGTCGATTGTGGGGTTCAAATAAATTGCGATGAAACTAGGGGAGACACCTTGGGAATTAGATCAAAGGTTGAAGTGTAAAATCCGTGAAGCTAATATGAACTTAATAAATGGACAGCACTGTGAATGGTTCGTGTCTTCGCTCCTGCCACACCTAAGGGTTGTGTTGTCACAAGAGAAGATAACCACTCAGGAAGAGGCCTTGGAGATTGCAATGAGACTGCATGAAACACTGATGCAGGATCCGAATCTAGGGGTTTAGTTGATCCATGCATAGTTAGTGCATCCGTCATGCAAATATTGCTCTTTGCTTGTTCATGAACTAGAGAACTATCCTACACTGATAGTGAGGATACGTGACAAATGGGCACTACCACCTCAGCTGACTTAGAACCTATAGATGATGAGGCCCGATCCTCACAAAGAGGACCTGAATGTGAATATAGTGCTTCGAAGTGGAATTGCAATAGGAGAAATATCCCGAAGACAGTGCATGGGTTCACAAAGCTCTGGTGAAGGAGGTTGAATTTGATTTGTGGCACGCATGTGAGGCATTCAAGGAAGCAAAGAAGATCTTCACTGAGGCCTCCACCTTAGGAAGCAAGGATAAGTCGGATTAGGAAATGGACCCTTCTATGCTTACGACCTTTCTAGAGACCCGCATGAAGTTGTTGCATGATAAAAAGGCTGTGAGGGGGTTACAAGAGCTTATAAATAGATGCACCAGAAACACTCTGGGTGAACTGCACGTGGTACGAAAGATTGGTAAGCACAAAACAAGGACAGGATGAGAAATGAGATTGACCACGCAGAGAGGAGAATACGAAATGGATAAGATTATTTTGGATCTGGGATTAGACACGAACGTCTTACCAAAGCAGAATTGGGAACAGATGGGAAGACGCACACTGCAGTGGTCTCTGATTTAGTTAAGGATGGAAAATCAGTAGAAGATCATCCCCATGGGGCATCTACATGGGGTGACTGTAGATATTGAAGGTGTGAGCGCATTTCATGACTTTGAAGTAATATAAAATATGGGTGATAGCAACCCCTACCTTGCGCTCCTTGGCATTGATCGAGCTACTGATATGAATAGGGTAATCAACCTAAAGAAGTGAAATATGATATTTGAGAATAAATCACTTTGCGTAATAGTACCCTTAGATCCTACTGAAGGATTGCGTTATACTCAACTAGTTTGTGATTATGACAGTGATGAAGATTTGGTCTATATATATAATCTAACAATGCAATACCAAGATTGGGTGAACCCAATAGCAGATGGATGAATTTCATGGGATCGCAGCAGTTCCTGCACCTCGGACTCTGATGAAGAATTAGAGCACTGGCAGAATCACTTACATGAAGTAACCACATTGAGATGTAACATGATGACCTGGTCATTGCACTGGGTGTCGTCAGAGGTATGAAATATTCCCACTTATGATGGCCTGAATGATGTAGATATCATTTTGGATTTATTTGAGAGGGAGGTACCAAAAAAGCAGCGCTTCTAGGCTTTGGACTAGGCACTATGTGCTACACGCACAAGTCGGTGGGGTACGCATAAGGGTAGCTTTGATGATTGGCAGGAATGTAGGAGGATGATGACAACACACTTTGGGAAGCTGAAGGTACGAATGATAGAAAAATATGATGGGAAGGATGATCTACGTGTGCACTTAGCCAATTGATCCGACACTTATGGAGCGAAGCCCCAACCTGAATGGGTTCACTTGTTTTGTCACTCCTTGGATTTCATCCCGATGAATTGGTACATAGAAATAGATCTCCGCCATGGTACAGGTGAATGGGTTATTCTGCGCGAAGGATTCATAATGAAATTCAGCTTTGAAGATGGGTTTGACTGTATTGAGGAAGCACTACAGGAAGTGAAAGCAGCAATCATTAGGATACTACAGGATCCTTTGGACCTGATTCAGCCCAATTGGACTACTTAGCTGAGTCATGCGCTGGGATGCTATAACGTGACCGGTAAAGAAGAAGATGAGGATCCATGGAAGATTAATACCCCTCAAACAAAAGGTCACTGCGAGGTTGAAGGACAATAGATTGAGAATCCTAATATAACCGTGGCACTGGAAATGAAACAAGTGAATATTGGTATGGAGGCAGAGCCCAAATTCATGAAGATTGGAGATTACTAGGATAACGCGATGGTGGATAAGGTCACTAAATTCCTCCACAAATACCAAGATTTATTCCCTACCAGATTTATAGATCTAAAAGGGATAATAGGATACCTGAGTGTTATGAAGATCACATTGAAACTCGACGTGAAGCCGGTCAAGCAAAGACCTTACCATCTCAATTTGAAGTATAAGAAAAAGGTCCTCTTAGAGCTAGACAAGATGCTTGTGGCATGCATCATTGAGTCCGTAGAAGAAACTGATTGGGTAAGTCCAATGTTGGTGCAGGAAAAGAAGCAGAAGGATGAAATAAGAATATGTGTAGATCTCAGGAAGTTGAATGATGCTTGTGTACATGATCCTTCCCTAACTCCGTTTACTGATGAAGTGTTGGACAATGTAGGTGGATAGGAAGCATATTTCTTTACTGATGGGTTCTCTGGGTACCACCAGATCAAAATTGCACCAAAGGATAGAAGCAAGACAACCTTTGCAACTGAGTGGGGGTGTTTTCAGTTCACTATAATGCCATTTGGATTGAAGAATGCACTTGCGATTTTTTCGCACGTAGTCATTGCTGCATTCAAGGAATTTATTCATAAGTTCCTAGAAGTGTACTTTGATGACTGAACTGTGTTTGGGCTAGCGAAATATCATGTCACAAGTTTTCGCTTGATGCTAGATATTGGTTGAAGATACCAGATTGTGCTCAATCTGAAGAAATGCTTGTTTTGTGTTCCTTTTGGGACCCTACTAGGTCATGTGGTTTGTAGATATGGATTGATGGTAGATCCCACGAAGATCGTGGTGATTCTTAACTTAGAAGCACCGAGGAGTGTGAAACAACTGCGCACTACCCTAAGACATACTGGATATTATAGAAAGTTTATCAAAGTCTATGCCCAAATCACTGCACCTATGGAGAAGTTGTTGAAAAAGGATGTCACATTTTGCTGGAACAAGAATTGTAAGAAAAGCTTGGATGTATTGAAAGAAAAGATGGTCAATGCACCACTTTTAGTCTTCCTAGATTGGAAAAAGGAGTTTCATCTACATGTCGATGTATCATGTATAGAACTAGGAGCAGTACTGAAATAGGCTGGCGAAGGAGAGTTGGACCATCTAGTAGAGTTTGCAAGCAGAAGGTTATCCAAGGTGGAGAAGAACTATTCCACCAACGAGCGTGAAGGGTTAGCCATTGTATATGCACTCCAGAAGTTTAGACATTATTTGTTGGGTGGCCATTTTAAGATGTATATGGATCATTCCACATTGAAATACTTGGTCAATAAGCCCATGTTGTGGGGGGGGGGGGGGGGGGGGGAGATCTGCAGGTGGTTGTTATTCTTCCATGAGTATGATTTTGAAGTCATTTTGAAGCTTGGATGACTAAACACGGGACCAAACCATCTATTGCAGATCAAAATGGGGGAAGAACCCACTAATTTGGAGGAGGGATTTTCTGACATGCAATTGTTTGCAATGCACATAATGTATGGTCATTTTGAAGATATCATACACTTCCTAACAATAGGAACTACCTTGGAAGGATACATCATCCAGCAGAAGGAGTTAGTGGTGCACACGACAAAATTTTCTGTCATTGTCGGGCATCTGTACAAAATGGGGTCTGATGACATATTGCGACAATATGTATCAGAGTTTGAAAGGAGAAGCATCCTTGTGGACACTTATGGGGCCACTGCGGGAGGACATTATATAGGGAGAGCGACTATGCAGAAGATTCTACGTGTAGGATTATGGTGGCCAACCATCCATTAGGATTCAAAAGCCTACTGCGAAGCGTGTGATGTGTGTCAAAGGACTGGTAGGCCATCACAGAGGGATGAGCTACCTTTGAATCTGCAGATGACGTTTCAACCCTTTGAAAAATGGGTGATAGATTTTGTGGGACCCACTTAGGCCCAAGGGAAGAAGATGGGAGCGAGGTACATTATCACCGTGATGGAGTATTTGAATCGATGAGTAGAGGCACAACCTATGAAGGATTGCATAGGTGCGACTGTTGCAAATTTCTTCTTTGAGTATGTACTGATGCGATTTGGGTGTCCAAATATTTTGATGAGTGATTGTTGTACACACTTTCTGAATGAAACATTCAGTGTGCTGACTGAGGAATTTCAGGTATATCACCATAAGAGCACACCTTATCAACCGCAGGTTAATGGGACAGTGGAAGCATTCAATAAAGTGATAGAGAATGCCTTGACCAAAATTTGCAATACTCAATGAAGTGATTGGCACCTCCGCATACCCGGAGTATTATGGGCCTATCGGATGACATGCAATAAGTTGACTGGACAAACACCCTTTAGGCTCTCATATGGTGTTGAAGCGGTGATGCCCATGGAATACATTGTCCCTAGTCTACACATAGCAACACTCACAAGTATGACAGATCGTGGAGCCCTTGAGGAGAGGCTCACGCAACTGGCTAAGCTTGAGGAAGAGAGATTTCTAGCTGGATTTTACCAACAAGTCTAGAAGCAGCGTGAAAAATCATGGCATGATTAACACATTAAGTTGCGCACCTTTAAGTTAAATTACCTAGTTTTGTTATATGACAGCAAGTTTGATAAATTTCCAGGGAAATTCAGAATGCATTGGTAAGGGCCCTATGTCATTAAGGAGATTACCTATGGAGGAGCAGTTTAGTTGGTCAAATTGAATGGAGATCCCTTCTTAGGAAAGGTGAACGAAAATTGATTGAAGCCACACACTGGTGGTACAACCATGTGACTATATGAAGGTAGCATAGTCTTAGTGCTCCAGGCAGCTAAAAGGAGGCACGGGACTATAAACTACACTGCCCAGGTTGGGGAGCTGTGTGACTAGAGGATTACGCGAAGCAAGGAAGTGTCACATGGTTCACAATAGCACAAAGGGAGCTGCACTAGCTAGGGAAACATCACGCGGGTCGGCCAAAAAGTGACTGTTAAAGTCATTGTTCATGATTTGATGGTAGGAATGAGGTCAAATGGAGTGGGAAACCGGCATTTAAGACGAAATTTATGGGTCAGATCCTAGAAAATTTATCACCAATATAGAATTAATGAACCAAATGGGGGGGAAGGGTCAGATTTGAATTCAAAATACCCTATAAATTACAGGTGGTTACCTAGCGAAAAACACTTGGCATTTTGAGAATTGAGTTGTTGAGCTCTCAAGCACACATGAACTGAGAATTCTTCGAGGCTCTGATAATGGGCTCAGTGTTTGAGAACTTACCAGAGACATCATGAGCATTTCTGCTTAGCATTATGTCGGCGCCTGTAGAAGCTATAGATACCTAAGCAGTGACAACAGAGGAGTCAGTGCCAGAAGATGTTATGGAGGCATAAGAAGTTGTTCCAGAGGTTGTTGTAGTATTAGTGGAAGTCCCCAAATCACGAAGGATGCCCAGACCAAAGCCCACCCCAACCAAGGAGAGAACAAAGGATAAGAAGGGCAAGCAACCTCCAATACCGGTACATGCATTGCCGAGAAGAAACCCACCAAAGGACAAGCCCACCGCACAAGAAAAGGTCAAAGCTATCAATCTGGAGCCAGAGGAGGAAGAAGTCAAAGACATCCTGATGGATGATGGGGATGTGGGAATAGACATGGATGAAGTTGAAGCTCAGGGTGCTGATCCTATCACTTGATTTCTTGAGTATGTCCCTCCAAGCAAGGGCAAGACCAAGGTGCCAAAAGATATCAATGAGAGTAAGGTCCCCTTGCAAACCCCTCTGTTGGATGAGATTGTTTCTGAAGGAACACACTTGGGGTGGGTTCCTTAGTTAAAACTTGAAGACTAGGACTTAGTTAACCATTGGAAGTTCCCACACTTGGTGATTGAGCAACTGATGTGCCGCATTATTGATACAATGACCAGAATGATTGCATTGGAGCTGCGGAGGTGGCTCAGAGGAGTAGACAAGGTAGGTCTTGTCAACCTGCTATGGGTGTCACACTACAACCGCACCTTGAATACTTTCTTGGTCATCAAGGAGCTGCTATGCTTGGTGCATGATGGGTGTCTACGGTTGGAGGAGCCAATACCCTTCACTGACAGATTGATCCATAGGATCACGCGGTTGACCTACACAAGAGAAAATCAGGCCATAATATTTGGTGGAAAGGGTGGTTAGTAGGCCCTCACAGAGGCCATGAAAGAAAATTTTAAGCTGGTGAAGAAGCCGTGTAGATATGCCATATCTAGCATCTATGACCCTGCTGTAAAGGTGGCTACACAAATTTTGGCAGGGAAGGTGATGATGAAGTGTCGTGGCAATGAGATGTCGACACTTGTCATCATGCTAGTAGCCCAGTGCATCGAAGTAGTCTAGTTCAATTAGGTGGACTATCTTCGCGGAGAGTTCTTGGTGAACTACTGCGAAGCACAAGAGCTTAGCAAGACTTTCTGCTACGTGTGGCTCTTGTTGTCTATTGTGCTACTGGCATGGGAGCTGCCAGAGGATAGTCAATTCCCTTCGGTCATGCCAGAACTACCAAAAGCAGTGAAGTACACTTCACTATGGGTGACCAAGGATGCACAACGCATCAAGGACAACAAGATCTTATGCATCTTGATGGAGATGAACATCCGCATGGCCATCAATCACAAACCATTATTATCACCTAAGGTGTTTGCCAACCTACAGGGCTACATAGAGTTTAAAGTATATTTTCACCATGTGTCCATTAGGTTGCGGAAGGACCCTAAGCAGACATGGTATGACTTGCCTTACCTGGAAACAGATGATGCCATTGATGCAGTACTTGATCGCTAGCTAGTGGAATGGCGCACTATAATGGACTTGGCAGTGGAAGGGAGAAATCTGTCGCGCAGTGGAAGAAGGAGGAGGCTAAGTTGAAGATGACATAGCTGGCCGAAAAGAGAAAGAAGGAGGCCACTGACAACGCTCAAGCAGAGCACAATGCCACTCAACAAACGGAGAAGAAAATAGGGGCGACAGAGTAGGCCTCTGACAAAGGCGTGAGGTTGTCTTCACCTAATATAGAGGAAGAGATGGACGAGCAAACAAGGTAGCATGACGCGGACCCACAAGCGATGTCCACCTGCATCAAGCATCTAAGGGAGCAAGAGAAAGGAAGGTCCATGAAGAAATCAAAGGCCACTAAGACATCGTTGGACCCAATCACCCTTATCGAGGGCAATTTGAATGACATCGGTGACATGGTGCGAGATGTCACCATAGAGGCCCTACAACAGTTTCAGTTGCAACAACAAATAATATTGGGGGCTACCTAGATAGGTCTACAGGAGCTATAGACCCATGCGTCATAGGCTGGTACGGTGTCAACCAGCCTTGCTATCGGCACTTCAAAAGCTATTGAGATGCTGTGTGTGAAGGCCTCCAGTGCGATAGTGCTTCCTAATTGACCACTGACCACGGAGAATGAAGCTCACAAGCCCACTTTCAGCACCCTCAAGGGAATAGGGTTGAGTGCTCCCTGGCGAGGTGCTCCACCTATTGCAAGATGGAGTGATTGCAGAGTTGAGGGCCCGTGAGCACCACACCCTACAGGTGATCAATGAGCAACAGATTAACAATGAGCAAATGACACTACAACGAGACCCTACCATCATCGTCGTGACTGAAGCAACCAACCAAAACAAGTGTATAATGCAGGTCGTCAAGGAGGCATGGTGAATGGTGCCAAAGTTGGCCATTCCTGAGGAAGAACAAGTCGAGGTGCACGTCCGCAAGCTGGCTATAGGGGTGCACAATGCTTGTACTAAAAAGGTGAGGGTTTAGTTGGAGTTGAACCTGCAGATCACTGAGTTACAGTTGAAGTACCAGCCTTCAACTCTGCTAGAAGTAAAGGAGCAACGTGCAACTGGCATCACAAAGGCAATAGCGATGGTTGATAGTACAATAGTGGACTACACACAACTCTTTGAATAGTCATTCGAGGTCCTGTAGAGCTTGCAAGAGGACCCTAATGTAAAATGAATGGAGACAGAAGAGAGTGAGCTACAATAATGCTATGATGAGATCAAAGGTATAGCATGAACCACCATTCTCACAGAGATTGTCACAGCTGCAGAAGGCCAAGCAGCTAAAAGAACAGGTGGATGCAGTGCAACACAAGGAAGCAATGCTGAAGGAACGATTCATGCCCTAGTTGGATAAGGCTTATGCAGTTACAACCTCTATTGAAGGAAAGCTTGTGACTCTGCAAGAAACTCGGCAAAAGCTTCAGGATGACAATTTAGGAGCAATGACCGAGAAGATGGTTGAAGATGTGAAGCAGGCATCTACACAGTGCACTGCCGAGGTTGCAGTCATATAGGTTGAGCTGGGAGGTCCTCGCCCTAAGATATCCACACTTGCAGAATGACTCGAGGGTGAGTCACGATATTTGTGTTGGGGGCCTGTTGGGAATGGGATCCCCTAAGGACAGTTTTGGGGCTAAAAGCCCATGTTTTGGGTCAAATTTTGTAATAAGATTGTAAAGTCTCTGTGCAGAGTGTGAAGGTGTCATTAGTCATAATGGATTGTCCACCCTTATTTTGTAAAGTGTAAAGTCGGCTGTAAATACTTACCCCTGGACCACAGACCATGGGATTGTGAGTAAGCTCTAAGTAGTAATAAGTTTTGTGAGAATTAAGAAGTCTTGAGCAATAAGGAGAAATTCTATGTTGAAGGTCATAGAGTAGGTAGAGGCTCTGCAGCTGAGTGCGCAGAGGCCTAGGGTGGAAGTCCACTGCTGAGTGCACGTACCTTGCAGTTGTGTGCACAGGGTGGATATAGTCTATAAGAGAAGTGTTTTACAAATTCTATGTCTCTATTTCCTATTAATGCATCTTGTCATATTGTGTATGAATTTCATTTATAATGCTTATATGATGCGCGAATGTATGTAATTACGTTGGATAATTGAATGCAAGTAAGGACATCTATTTACGCGGTGCTAACTGTGATTGTTTAGTAATATAAGTAAGACACTTGGAATCTGCATGATACGTTGCCCTAGCAGTGTGAAAGTACCTGAACCGCAGGTTAGGGTTGCGTGAAGGTCAATCGTACCCCTTCGTGGAGGTACCGAAGGGTAGAATAAAGCGTTAGACATACAAAGCCCTAGAGTATAATAACCTACGCAAAAGTAGTAACAGAAGGAATAAACCGACATCATGACCATCTTAGGGTGTGGAAACTTGGTTCTAGCATTCCCCATACTGCTTCAAGTGAGACTTCAGTTCGCGCTCCATGGGCTAATGTTGAAAGGGCCAATATTGTAGGGATTTTTTTGGCTAACTAACGCTGAACCTGGGTCAGGCCCCATGCAACCAACACATAGCAATGGATTCACCTAAAGGGTGGAATTATACATCAATCATATGTTATCCTAGTCAAGCTTATTAAAAAAATAAAAAGGTACTGGTGAACAATGATTGGGGAAAATGGCAAAAGGGATAAATCACTTTATGGTAGCAAGTTGCTCTTGAACATGACACTTTCACTTCATGTCCGTGGCTATTTGTGTTGGGTTATCTGCTTGATGGTTACCATACCTATGGTCTATCACACCATCCATCACATGGGTTTTGGGTTAATGCTACCAATTCATTCAGTGTCACTGACATGTTTAAGAGAAGTCACTTAGTAAAATTAATCCTTTGAAATACTCATAAACCTTCATTTTCATGACCGCCATTCCTGAACATGGTGTCGTCAGTCACACTCTGTCTTCAAAATCATTACACTCGTTTCATGTCATTGGCGGGGTATACATCAAGGCCCTCCTGTGATGAGTCACTTCTTGTCGACATCAACACATTATCTAAGAAGTTGACTTAGAAACACCCTTCCATTACCTTGAGGCTTGCATACATCATTGGCAAGTTTCTCGCTTCCGGCGATAGGTTGACATCACAGGCCTTCAATTGAAAGATTTTGTATGGTGTTCGACATCAAAACATCTATTCACACCATGCAGAATGTACTATAGTACCTTGAGAATCATTATCATTATCGGTGATTTCTCTTGCGTCTGTTAACAACTTACATCATTGGCTAGTAATCAGATAGTGTCTTCCCATGTTTGACTTTAGATCACATATACATATGGTTAGACTCATACTTTAGCAAACGATTGGATGAGATAGAAGACCCCAGATCTAGTTTCATCCATTTGAACTGTGATTTCATGAGAGTATTAAATCATCTGTACGATGGCTTTAAATGGATGGTCATCCTATCATGGGCCTATATCTGTAGACAATTATATGATTTATTTACATGTAATGAAAAGTTTATATGATGAGTATGGGTATGCCTTCCCTCAACAATTCATGAAAAATTCAAAGATATCATCCACTTCACATCCTCCTCATCACATCATAAAGCAAAGCACTCAACATTATCATTTTTGACTTCATGCTTTAGGGGGCAGATGTTACAGGTTTATTTGGGCACATCACTTCTAACGATCTGATCAGTACAAATAGGGCTCATCAAACCCTAATTTTAGTTGCTACATGCCCTAGACAAGTCATCAAATTTAATGTTTTCATCCATGAAAGTTTCCTAGTTTGAAACAATGGTGAAATGTCTCCTTGGGACACTAATGCACCCTTGGTCAGGGATAACTACTTTACATACCAGGTAGGCCCATTCATACCTATGTTACAGAGCACTTAATCCCACTTTAGCCTATGTTGTGTGAGGATCAGCGAAATTGGCATAGGATTCTGGGAATATTCCTTGATTCTAGAGCATTCTAGAAGGATGCCTAGCTCTTATCTCATCCTATGAGCTTGATTTTGGATAGGCTATGGATAATTCAAACCTCTATCCTCTCATCCCTTTCTCCATGGAAACTAACTATCCAATTATGGAAAACCATTCATTACCCAATTTATGACAAAACCACTTGCATTTCCCTATAAATTGACCACTCAGCATAGTGATCAGGAGGCTAGAACTTGGATATTATAGAGAAATATTGTTGGTTTGAGACTTGAAATCATTGTCAAGTAATTTTATGCTACTATATTGATGTGATATTGGCGTGATGGGGATTTGGACTAAGCTGGATGAGTCACATGGGATCAAACCACATTGGGTGTAACTTATCTTTCTATCAATCAATAAAGTTGTTTGTTCCTTTTCCAATACTTTTGTTTATACCTATGATGAATGTATGTTCAAATGTTGTTGATTCCATTCGTTTAGAGTAAATAGATCATATGCTTTTATTGTTGTCATTTTCTGTTTATGTTGGCAGGTACCAATTGAGCGAATTCAGTTTTAGTGGGAGTGACAGGAGAAATTCAAAGGAGATCAAAGGAAGCAAAGGATCACAAGTAGGTTCCTTTATCTTATCTGTCTATTGTAGGAAAATGTTAAACATATTTACTTTTGTTATTCTAAGTGTAACTACCCACTTAGGGAAGATGTACTTATTCGTAGGTATAAATTTCATATAACACCAATGGATGCAGATTTTTCAAGATATGATAAAAACAATTTTTTTCTCTGTGTACTTTGGCCTCTGGTAGAAAATTAGAACCTTACTGTAGCAGTTTAGGACAATGAGGAAAATGCATGAGAAAGTCCTGGGAAATATGGTTGGATGTTGGAAATGGATGAGGGTGATGGATTGACATGGCCTTGGTCCTATTAGAGAATTTGAGAAAAAGAGGAGAAAGTCCAAGTTTGACTTCCTTTGACTAGATTTTTGATAAAAATTTTCCTTTGGTGCTAACTTTTTTTGGTTGCTTGCAAAGGTTGGAGAGCACATGCATTCATCAGAGAGAGATACATGGAGCAATTTTTTCTTTCATTTTTTCATTTTTTTTCTTTTGGGCCTACTAGTTTCCTCAATGAGGTTTTCAACTAGTAGGTCTGTCTAGGAGTCAAAGGAGGTTTTCACCTAGGATATTTTCTTTTCATCCTTTTTATCTTTTTATAGCCCATTGAATACCTCATGGAGGTTTTTAATCATTGAGATAATCTCAGGTGCCTCAAAGAAGGTTTTCACTTGAGATATTATTTTTTCTTTTACTTTTTCATTTTTTTATTTCTTTTTTCTCTCCTACTCTACTTGAAAAGACAAAATCACTTTCAAGGATAGGAATGCTTCCAATGGAGCCATGTGCACATCTAGGTGACTTATAAACACATGTGTAGGGTCACAATATATTATTTGACACATACCTGAATTTTAGAGACCAAACGCTTTGATTTTGATGATATCAAGCATTGTTGAAGAGGAGAGTGATGCTCCATCTTGTTGATTTTTTTAAACCAAACCTCAACATAAATTTGATGCCCTTGGTTTGCTTGCTCAACTTGATCATTTTTCATGTATTCTTCTACCATGACATTCAAATATTATTCTTTTTGTAGATTATTCTCTTGAACAAACGGAGGATCCGATGGTAAACATGAGGAAACTTTCTCAATCTCTAATTCTCATGTTTGCTCTTCATCAAGTGCAACCCGTGATTCTTTGGTCTTCTCATTTGAATATTGTTTTTCTTAATGTTGTCCTTCAATGGCATCAAGAGAATATCTTTTTTGCAATACTTTTCCTAAGCTAAGATGAATACCACTGAAATCAAGAGGATATGCTAGGAAATGTTGTACCTAATCATTGTAAGAGGGTCAAGCTACTTCCTTGTGTGGGTTTGGAAATGGTGGTACACGTAGTTGAGGGGGAGTGGATATTTGAAATGGATGTGGTTTGGGTTTTTTTTGTAGTGGAGGTGGATGGTAGGGATAACGTGGAGTTGGGTATGGAGGATACTGAGGAAAATATTGAGGATATTATGGATTTCTCCCATAAGCTCCTTTCCAACCTTTTTTCCAAGATTGGTTATGATGTTGAGATGACCAAGGTTGTGAAGCAAAGGGTGCGTTCCAATTACTTTGACATGGATGTGCATAACCTTGAAATTATGAATTAAGTTCTTGAATCACACTAGATTGACTAGGCTAACATGCTCCTCTTGGAGCTACATAACATAGTTGCTTTGGTGATTGACTTGCTCCATTGTCCTCTTGGTAAAATTCATTCAACCTTGGTAATGATGGGAAATATCTAGTAGCATTTGATTCTATATGGACAACATAAATATCAACATCTTATTTTTCCTCATCCTACATTATGAACATTTCTACTTGTTCGCTTAGAATCCTAAGAATTTTTCTTTTAAATTCATCAAACAAATTTCCAATTTTATCTTGACTTACCAA
The DNA here is from genome assembly GCA_000404065.3 of Pinus taeda. Classification (NCBI taxonomy): domain Eukaryota; kingdom Viridiplantae; phylum Streptophyta; class Pinopsida; order Pinales; family Pinaceae; genus Pinus; species Pinus taeda. The sequence goes on along the minus strand of APFE030173819.1, from coordinate 57,402 downwards.
TCTTGATGTTGATTTACTTACTCTTTCCCTTCCTCTTGATATGTGTTTGCATGTTTCACAAGTTTATTCAAATAATAATTGGTATACATCACCTCTACTCATGAGATTAGGGATATCAATCCACTCATCCCTAATTGTTCTAAGTATGAGGGTTTTTAGTGTGTAATATCCTAAATGATGTAATTCTTCCCTCAAAATTATACATGAACCTCTCTATTAGATCCTCAAGGCTTTCATCTTCTTTTTTATTCATTCTAAATATTTCTTCTTTAAGATCATGATCTTTATATTTTTCTAGAAATATATTTTTCATATCATTCCATGATATTATTTAATGAGTCCCTAAACTCATGAGCCATTTAAGAGCTATATCCTTCAATGTTTCCAAAAACAATCTCAACTTTTGAGTGTTTGGATTGTGTGACCTCATACCATGGAAGTTGGAAAGGAAATATGGAGGGATGTTCCTCATATTAACACTGCATTGGTATTTTAAAGGGAAATCAAGAGGATCTTCTTCATTGTTATCATTTCCATCCATTTATTCTATCTTATATGCCACCTCTTCTTCTACCTGTAATAGTGGATGGTGATGTGGTTCTTACTACACCATGTGATCAAACGGGGGTTGGTTGGTTTTGGAGAAGTATTTTTAATATTTTCTTGAATAATAATTATAATGCAATGAAACTTTATTTTATTGAAATCAAATATGCCTAATGCAATTTTTGTGTGTTTTTCAAAAAGTAAAAGAAATGAATCAACTAGTGAATAAAACAATGCATACCTTGACAACTCCCCGGCAAGGATGCCAAAAAGTGATGAACCCCAGTATTACAACAAGAATGTTGCAACTCCTAAGGCTACCAACTTAAATTATCAACTCGCGTTTCGTACAACTTAAGAGGTGTCGGCATTGTATGTGCAACATGCAATGTGTCCTTCTTTTGTTGATCTAATGAAGTGAATGTCATATAATCTAACCTAAACTAGTTGCATAAATAAACCATGCTACTCTAATTGCAAAAAAATCAAATCAATTATTCTACTTGAAAAATGGAAATAATTAATCTAACTGAAAATTTCGTGGGAAGAAGAAAGTTAATATACAACACATAACTAGGAAATTTAGAAACTATGTCTACTTCACTTGCATTGACTAGTTTCAATGTGAAAATTGCTTCATAACTCTATTTATTGTTTTGTGCTTGCAATGGAGGAAGGAGAGGTATATAGTGGTTCTTATGTCTCCTTAATAATATACTTATAGCATATGGGTCATTATTCATCTATAATAAGTCAAATTTGTAGTGGGGATCAAAACTACGAAAGGAAAGTGATGCTACAGGTTTGCTATCGGTGATTGCTACATGAGGCTTATAATGCTACAAGAGCGAGAATATCATTAAATTCCCAAGTAAATAAAATTAAAATGGGATGGAATTTTTTTATTATTAATTAGGATGTATTAGGTCTCCATTCAAAGTGAAATCACTCAAAAATACCCCTGTTAACATGTTGTAAAAAATAGGATAAAATTACTACTTTAAAACTGGAACTTCGAGAACTAGTGAGCTAGTTAACATATCAAATGCCTAACCTAATCAAGTGAAAATTACATGGGGTAAATTTTTTTTATTAACTTGAATTTTTTTATGACCTAATACACTTGTAATAACCTCGAATTTAATCTCGTTAACACATTCTAAAAAATAGAAGAAAATTACTACTATTTTGCTACAAGGGACTTCCAAAAATTCTAGATTTTTGATGAAGATGGATTTTCAAAGTTATTATAATGATGAATAATTATTTTGACTATGTAAATAACCTGAAAAATAACTTACTTCAATCATTTAACTCAATCCTACAACAAAATAAGGATCAATACTAAATTAAAAAATAGGAGAAACAAGAATAAGAGATGCATGTGAATAAGAAATGAAAAGAAGAAAATAAACTTATAAAAAAGGGCTCTTAAGTTCCTACAATGGCCAAGAACAAGGATAATCATAGTCATATGAAGGATAGAAAGCTTTAGAAGCTAAAAATGGCACCGAACATCATTATTTGAATCAATCCAAGTACATCCCTACTAGAAATGAAAGTGGAGCTGCAAAAATACAAGTTTTCTCCACAAGAAGACTAAGAAATACATTCCTCTAGAGGATAATTCGAATTGGTACTTATACAAAATGATGAGGAAGAATTCTCCTTTAAAGGAGGAAGCTTTCTTCTCCAAAATCCCCCAAATAGTGGATCCGGTTCCCAACACTAGGAATTTGCATTAAATGACATGGAACACATTCCTAGATTTTCTCAATCATTCGAGTTCAAGAATTTGTTAATAATTTCATGATATTTTGTTCATTTATTATCCAATATTGATCCTCCTATAGTAGGGAGGAAGTCCCTAGATTATCTCCTCCTCCAAATCTTCATAATCTGCACAATATTCTCACAATATTCTTCAAAAATAAATAATATTAGCCACATAATATGCAATCATCTCTAAACCTTCCTAAGAAAATATTACAGAAAAAAACCATTATTGAGTGTATATGGAGAGTTTTAGTATATTGTTCAAGTGCCTAAGAGAGGTTAGATGGACCTTAATTTGTGTCTTATTTAGAGGCCCATCACTAGTCTCACATGTACCTCTGCAGTTTATTAGGTCTGACATGAAAGAATTGAATACAATAGGGGTTGATCTCTCCTACTTAGAATCTGTTAAGTAGGAGTCCTCCCTTGGCCTCTTTTTATACTCTCTATTCCCTTCAATAAATACACATTATCCTGTGTCTTGACTTCCTTGGCAATCAATCTCTTTGACCCTTCATTCTGGACTAAATACTTTGGAGTTTAAGACCACTTCCTTTCCTCCATAAACCATTTGGATCATGCTCAAAAGATTTTTCTTTAGGCCTTATATGAGCCACACATCATCTGCATTGGTCCTCTTCTCACAAAGATATTTTTTACTGCTTCCCAACACTCTTTTTGGTTGATTACCTTCAAACACAACATGGCCACTCTTGGTTCCTTTTAGAAAAATAAAATAAAAAAATATCTCCTATCTTCTGAAGTGAGCATCCACTATTAATATACCACATATCATCCTCTTCACATGAGCAAAGATTAATACCACACCTTCTTAGCTACTCGTCCCTCTTCTTCCACATGGTTCTTTATTGGTAACTTGGTTGTGAATTCTAATTCATTTGTTACTTTTGACTTGATGGCTTGAAGGATCTAGGAATATTACAATCTTTGGCCATGTGGCCAAAATTGTGACACAAACAAAACTCTATATGACCAAGATATGAAGCCGAAGGATATGATATTGTGTTTCTCATGCCAAATCTCCTTCTCTTAATGCTATATTTGTAATCAATAGTCTTGTGGCCAAACATGTTATAAGAAAAATAGTAACCATTAAAAAAACTTGTATACCTGAGGATGGGTCATGTACTTGCCTAATCAACTTGTTGCATAGATGTCTGCATTCTCCTCCTATAAGTAGTAGCCATATGCCCAAAATTGTGACAATTTGGGCACTTGATCTCATCCATCAAGGGGGAAAAGAAGTTTTGACTCCTTCTCTTAAATATACTACCATAAACCATAAGAGTTAATGATCTTTTAGATTTGGAAAATCATCTTAGTTCTCTTCTTTGCTATTGTTGGTGGATCCACAACTTCTTTCCTCTATTACAATCATGGCTAACCACATCCTACATGTGAACTTGTTTCTCCTTTTTAAATGCTAAGGACAGATATATTAATTGCTAGGGTGCTCTTTACTTGCTCCAACTACTAGTATTTTTCTTTAAGATGCTTTCTCAATTTGTCTCTTACACCTTCAAGTGCTTCAATATACTCCTTCTTCTCTTTTTACTTATTACATATGAATTCTTCAATTCTTTTAGATATTTCTACTTGTCTCCTCAAAGTAGTGATCTCCTCAAGATTATTTTGCGTTCGTCACAAATCTGTAATATATTATCATGCTCCTTGCATGCATCTATTAGTCAAAAAACTTCACTATAATTTTTTTCAATACCAACCATGGCAGATTCATATTCAGCCTAAAGGAGCATAAAGTTATGACCATCATGTATTTCACTAGCCAGATTTGAATTGTTATCATCACCACTATCTAAAATATAACTCAAAATTAAATCATTATGACTTATACCTTCATATTTGTCGTTATGTTGCACATTTGGTTCAACTGGAGATTCCTTCTTCTTGAATCTCTTCTTCTTATTCTTCTTCTTCTTGTTTCTTTTCTCTACCTCTTCATCACTATTGCATCTTCTTAATGCATACAACATATTCAGTCTATCCTAAATCTGCTTAGCAGATTTTCATGTCTATTATTTTGTCAATATCTGCAGTATGAATTTGTTCACAAATAATGCTCTTTGCTTGAGCATAATTTTGCATCACATTTCTTGTCATTGAATTATTTCTATATTATTCAAACACTAATCTCCAAATGTTAAATCCATAAGAAAATAATTAAGATTTAACATTCTGATGCAATACCTTCAAATTTGTAGTAGTGATGACAAATACTCCTTGAGGATTCATTCTAAAAAGAAATTTGCAATATTTTCCTAAAAACCCCAAATCTACTCTCCAAAAATCAAGTTAACACTAAGAGCCCAACTCTAATACCAATTGTTAGAAACCTTGATCACTACTGGGGGGGAGTCATTAGTGTGCCTTGTGAATTTTTTTTACCAATTTTAACTTCAACTCATTCATGCATTAATTTAACTAGCAACACATTAATCATTAGTATATCATAACATATGAATCAAATGAGAAGAAACCAAAACAATCATAAGAGCAACAATGCACAACATAACAATCAACCACATGAGAACAAAAGATATCTGGTGGAAACCCTTTTGGGACAAAACCACCCTTTTTGTTTTTGCACTGCCTTGAATCTTCTATTATGTCAAACAATAGCCTATTACATAGATTGTCGGCTACCACTAGCTAGGAAACTCAAACTCTAAAATAAGATAGGAGAATTGACCCCAAAAATATAGTGAGTTTGTGACCATCAACTAGTCCATCTAGCACTAGGCAGAAACAACCATTTCCACAACACTTCTACTAGCAACCGCTAGTAGAGAATTACTTCTCCAACTTATTAAGAAACCACTTGCTGGATGCCACTACTCCATAACACTATGCAGAATTCGATTTCATTCATTTTCAAACTAGATCCCCAAGACACTATTCTCAACAAGACTCAACTTTTCAATATCAAACCCCAGAAGTAAAACAGTCTCAACATCAACCAAACAAAAACAACACAAAAATATGCTCTCTACCTGAGAAAAAAAGAGGCTCCAGTAAATACATCAAATTTTCAACAACATAAACACATCTCACACTTAGCCATAGCATCAAACCCTCAATTAATCAGCAGAATAAAATAATATGGCATTCTACTATATGCATCAACAACTCTACAAAATAAATAAATCAATCACAAAAGTAGGAGGCACTATATTTGTTGTCCCTTCTTTGCCAGTAAACTCTGCTTGATATCACCAAACTTTACTACAACAAGCATGAATTGATCTACAAATTTGATAATCTACTTCAACACTTTATTACAGAAATTGATATGCTCACACAACTACCATTTGCACACATGCACTATGTATCTCATCTCACCAATACATCTTAAGGATTCTTCCTGTCTGCAACCCTTTATTACTCTAAATCACAATAACTGGCCATACCTTGGATCTAAAATGAAGTATATGTAATGTGTTGGGTGAAATCCATTTTTGTATTGAGATCAACGGTGCACAAAGTTGAAAAATTCCATCCATAATCATCACTACCTATGCACTAAAGGTGTTCACATCCAATGGAGGACTTATTTAACTAATTTCAACCTTATCCAATTAATTTAGAAAATTCTAGGAATTACCAAGTCGAAATACTTCTGATGTGTGTGAGGAATGTAAAGGAATTTTTGTTAGACAAAAGTAAACTGAGAGAGGTGTTGTTGAATTATATTATGAAAATATAAAAGCTATTTCTGCAAATAAAACTTATTTAGAAATTTACCTCATAAATATATAACAAGATCATGCTCATGAAAAACACTAACAATCATTACATGTAAGACACTTGGATTTTAGGTGGAAAAACCCCCATCTAGGGAAAAAAACCCACCAAATTTTTTGTTGCTTCTTCTTATTATCTATTGCTTCATAATATTCTTACTTACATTATATCAACTAGCCACCACTAGCAATGGAGCACCCACTCCATGAATTGAATGATAAATTTTGGCCACAACCAACATGGAGCACCCACTCCTACAATAGGAAATCAACATGCACTTAGCTTGAGGTCCCCACTCCAAGTACAAAAAATTATGCTACAAGAAAATATGATTCAAAACTAAAGAAAAAAAATTGCATAAACAAAACTAGCAATGAATAAGCACACTCATGTAGCCATAATTTCACACTTGAATTGAGAGAACAAATCTCTCCACACACACTCTCCAATCTGATATTCAATCTCTGCACACAATTATGAAACACTACTAATGAATAATACCTTAAACACACTTCAATACTGAAGCTTTAAGCTCACTGTTACACTCATTGGTTGTGCACTTGCACTTCATGCACACTCACTCACTCATAGTACTAGAGAACCAACAAAATGAGAAACCTTTCTCCACATATTTATAATTTGCAAAGGTGATTAAATCAATTAATTCTACAGGTGATGGATCTCACCAAAAACCTTTTCACATGCATCGGATTTGATTGAGCAGACTTCTTAAATGTATCAGGCTACTTATTCCACAAGCCTTTTCATAATTTCATCTTTGATCACCTTCTAGTGGCTTGATCACTTGTCTTGACCGTTTTCCCGAAAATTTTTACCATAAACTCCACAGAAAACAAATTAATTCCAAATATGCATGCAGAATATAGAGAAATTTTAGTCTTTTCCTTTGTTCACACAGAAAAGCCTATTTAGATTTAATCAGTCACCCACACAATGCTGACAACTAGGGACTAGAAAGTTTTAGTCACTCCCATAAGCCTTTATTCATGTGACTAGGGCAGAGCATATGGAAAAACAAAACTTTTTCCCTCAAACTTGCAATATATCTTCATGGGATCATGTCAACCTTTAAAGAAACCTTCCAATCCCGTCATGACATCAAGAAACCAGTTGCATGACTCAACAAGACTCCACACACATCATCAACTAGACCTCTAACACAATTGTACCTCAGCTTCAGATGGGGCCTTATTATCTCATGACACCTCTTCTACAAACCTTCTAAGACTATGACAACATTTTACATCAACGTGAAAGCCCTCAAAAAGTGTACAATAGACTCAAGATGATACATAGGGACTCATGAGTACATAAGTTCAACAAGTGACATCATTGGAAACAAAATCATTCCAACAAACTCCCCCTTTGCCAATGATGTCAATCTCTAGCTTCTGAAAAATAAATATTTCATTTACATCCAACAATATGAAACTGAGGACATACACAAATCACTCTCTCTCCCCCTTTGACATCAATGGAAAGGAGTTTTACATGGCAAGAGTAAATACATAACAACAATGTGATACATAGTAAAAAAAGAAGTACTCCCCATAAAGAAGTGCAAAAAATACTCCCCCTATGTTGTTGAAAATTCTCCCCCTAAACATATTTGATACTACACAATCTTGAAGAAGCAATATAAATGAAGAAAAAATCCATCTTGACATGAAGTAAGAAGAAGCAAGAAAGCAGTTCATAATGCTTTGAAAAGCATGCAAAAAACTAATCACCACCCATTCTCCAAATTTTTCAGCTCAAATTGCTCTTGGTGGTAACCATATGACAACAACTAACTCCACAAAAAACTCCTCAATGCCTTCAAAATGGCACAACACTCTTCTTCTTTCTAAGATATTCAAATTACTCCCTTAGAAGTGGCTTAGTGAAGTTGTATGAAATTTGTTCATTTGAAGCAATATATTCCAACCTCACAAATTTGTTGGCCACTTTGTCTCTTAGAAAATGATATTTCATTGGTATGTTCTTGGTCTTGGAATGAAGAACCAAATTTTTAGAGATGCTTACTGCACTTGTCTTGTCTACTATGATAATAATAGGCTCTTCATACTCAACATGCATGTCTTGAAGAGTTTTCTTCATCCACAATATGTGTGTACAACAAGTGGTTGCTTCTATATATTTAGCTTCAACATTGGAAAAATAGATATAAATTTGTTTCATTCTTTCTAAACAGACCAAAAAATATCCCAAAAAGTGAGCTTCTCTTGAAGTACTTTTCCGATCATCAATACTAACAGCCAAATTAACATCAGTAACCTCTTTACAACATTAATATGAAATCTTGAGACCAATCCTATATCTTGCATAATATCAGGCCTAGAAGCAGTTAGATACAATAATCTTCCAATAATGGAATGATACATAGACTGGTTTACCTCTGGTGATTGATCATTTTTACTCAAGTTATAGCCAATTACCATAGGAGTGCATACCATTTGCAACCTTCCATGCCAAATTATTCTAATTTATCTCTAAGACACTTTTATTGAGAAATGTAAACACCTTTATCATCTTGAATAACTTGAAAACCATGGAAAAAATTTAACCTCACCCAACATTGACATCTCAAGTTCTCTTTGTATTTCTTGTGAAAAAATTAGGCCCATCTCCTCCAAATCACTCCCAAAAATAATATCATCTACAATAATTATTAGAAAATGACCACCTTCAAATTTGATATATAAATTGTTCTCCTTGTATCCCTTTAAAGCCTTTTTGTTGTAGATGTTTGTCTAGATTTTTATACCATGCCCTTGGATCTTGTTTCAATCCATAAAGGGCATTTTTCAACCTACACATTTGATTCTCCTCACCCAATAAAAAACCTTCATGTTGCTCTATATAAACTTCCTCTTATGGATCACCATTCAAGAAAGTTGATTTAATGTCCATTTTGTAAACTTTAATTTTCTTGAAAAATGTAAAGGCCAAAAACATTCTTATTGCGTCTAATCTAGCTACAGGTGCAAAAATTTCATCAAAGTCAATGTCTTCTACCTCAGTTTACCCTTTGCACACAAGTCTTTATTTCTTCCTTACCACCTTGCCTTCTTCATTTAGCTTGTCCTTGAACACCCACTTGGTTTCAATGATGCTTTTGTCCTTTGGAATTGGCACAAGCTCCCATGTATTGTTCTTTTAAATACTATCTAACTTTTGATTCATTTCCTACACACAATTTTGATCTTCTTTAGCCTCATTGAAAATTTTGGGCTCTATTTGTGACAAAAATGCATAATGTGCTTGATTGAAGCTATCCAATGGCTTCCTCCTTGTTTTCACTCCAATCTCTTTGTTCCCAAGAATTTGACTTTTTGCTTGCTTCTTTTGGATGTGACTAGGTGGAGCTAATTTCTTTGAAGTGGAGGTCCTCCCTTCTTCCCCTTCTTCATCCTTGTTAGAAATTTTTCGATCCACATATTTTATGAAGCCATGATCAGCTACAATATCTTTGGAATCATTAGATTTAGGCAAATTTTCATCAACAATGATATCAATACCTTCAATTTCCTTTTTGTTTATCTTGTTGTATCATTTTTATTCATTTCTCTTGAATAAATAACCAAGGAATATGCCTTCATCAACGCTTGGTTCGAACTTTCCAAGTTTGTCTCCCATCCTCTAGATGTAGCATTTGCTCGCAAATATTTTGAAGTGGTCAACTTTTGTAGATCTTCCTTTCCACAAATCATATGGAGTTTTGTCACTGTTAGGCATAAGAATAAATGTATTGGCCAAATATATTGTTGTTTGAGTTGATTCTCCCAAAAATGTATTTGACACACAAGCTTCATCCAACATAGCTCATGCCATATCTTAGACCAACTTGTTTTTCCTCTCCACTAAACTATTTTATTGTGGTGTTCTAGCTATGGAGTATTACCTCTTGATATCATTCTTCTCACAAAAATAATCAAATTCCTTGGGCATGAACTCACCTCCTCTATCAGATCTAAGACACTTTATCTTCAAATCAACTTCATTTTCGAAAAGTGCCTTAAAATACTTAAATTTGTTGAAATCTTCAGATTTGTCTTTCATAATCATATTCCAAGTGGCTCTAGTAAATTCATCAACAAATAATATGAAATATATCTCACCTCTTGGACTTTTCTTCCTTGTAGGGCCACACACATCTACATGCACTAGCTCCAATTGTATGCTTGTAGTGAACTCCCTAGATTTGAAATGCTCTCTTACTTGTTTCCGAAATTGTTATGACTTGCATATTGTACTATCTGGTTTAGCCAATCTTGGTAATCCTCTAACTGCTCCAATATTGCTAATTTTGATTATATTATGAAAATTAACATGACCCAATATTATAAGCCATAGCCAAGATTATTCTATTTTTCTCATGCAACATTAATTGTTTCTAATGTCATAAAAAATATACATGTTTTTGTCACTTCTAATGGTGTTTTCAACCACCTTTCCTAATTTTGCACTTCCAATATCACACTCTTTAGGTCTAAAAGTCACCTCATGTCCATTATTACACATCAGACTTACACTAAGGAGATTGTGCATCAAACCATCCACATAAAGCACATTTTGAGCTTTGGTCTTCTTTTCCAATCTAATTGTTCCTTTTCCTTTGATAGGAAATGTTGCATCATTTCCAAAATTGAAATTACCTTTATTGTACTCTTTTAGCCGTAGGAATTTTAACTTATCACTGGTCATATCATTGGAGCATCCACTATCAATTAACCATTTCCCATGTTGATCATGAGCTATCAAAGCAAGCTCCCAATTTTCAGAATTTTGAGCCTTCTTCTTCTATGTTCTCACCAATTTATATTGATTAGATTTATCTTGAGTGTGTTGCATGAAGGATTTGAAAAATTAGATCTGTAATCACTAGCTTTGTGAGAAAAGTTATTTCATCTGAAACACTTGATTTCATTCATTAGTGGAGTAAAATAATTATTTGCATTAGCATGCAAAATATTTGGTCCTTGATCAACTCTTGATCTATCGACATTTCTTCTAGGGAACATCTTCAATCTACAATTTATGGCCTTGTGTCCAAAATTATTGCATGCAAAACAATAACCATAAAACAGTGTAGGATACTTGAATTTTTGTTGCCATGATCGAGTGAAATTTGAGGATCTTGCTTGCTTCTCTTGTTGATTTTCTACTAATTTGATTTCAACTTCATTCTTTTGCACATTCTAATTAGTTTCTTCAATATTTGCTTAATTTTCCTTTCCTTTCAAAGAATCTGCATACATGGTACTTGGTTGATCTTTGACATTTTGTAGAGGAGGCTTGAACCCCAAACTAGTTTTGTCCTCTGGTGACCTTTGCATGTTGAGAATATTTTGCAAGGTTTCGGATCCCTTGACAAATTTCTAATTTAGACATGATTTAGTTTCCGATTTTGATAGATTGGCCCTTAATGCAACTATTTTTTCCTCAAGTTTGTGACAATTTTATTTCCATTCTTCTAGACGATTGGCGAGCACATTCTCTTTCATTTTCAGCTCTTCCAATTCCCTCTTTAAGCAGATGATGTCCTCCTTATGGGTGCATGCAATTGGAGCTCCACCAATATTTTTCTTCAAAGAGTCATTTTCTCTTTCCAACTCCGCCATATTTTTTTGTTGAATAAAAATTTGTTGTAGAAAATTTTCATTGAATCTCTCAAGCTTGTCCAACTAGGTCTTTGATGAATTATCATCAAAATGGAGCTTATTCTCCTTTAGCTTGCATATTTATTCCTTCAACAAATTATTTTTGTTTCTAATCTTCCTTAGCCTATCAAGTGCAATAATGAACTCACCTTCATAATAAATCTCTCCATCCTCAAGATCAGATTCAACTTTAGAATCAAAGGCCATAAGAACACATTCATTGCACTCTTCTTCTTCAGATGAAGATTTCTCACTACTTTCTTTTGAAGTGCCACTTTCTTCTTTGGAGTAGTATCTCCTTCTCTTTTGGGATTTACCTTTTCGAAATTTCTGATTTTTATCCTTTCTCATCATCATCTTCTTCTTCTCCTCCTTTTCACTTCTTTTATATGGACAATTTGCTGCCAAATATCCAACTTCTCCACATTCAAAACACTTGAAGGGAGGATTTCCTTTATACTTTCTAGAACCTCTCTTTAATTTATTGGAAAATTGAGAAAATTGTTCATCAAATTCTCTACTAGAACAATCTTCCTCTTCCTTGATTTTATTTGGAAGTTTCTTGAGATTTATAGTAAGATCCTTGACCTTCTTGGAGACCTTGAATGTAGATTCACTAGACTCAGATTTCTCTTCTACAATGTGCATCTCATAAGCTATGATAATTCCAAGCAATTACTCCATAGTAAGAGTGCTCAAGTTAGACATCTCCTCAATAGAAGAAACATCAAGGTTAAATGTTGCTCATAAATACCTCAAGATTTTTTGAATAATAACCTCATTTTAAATTTTTTCATTTATGCTCGTGATCAGATTTATCACTATTTCAACCCTTTGTAAATACTCTCCAGTAGATTCATCTTTTTTCATTTTCAAGCTCTCAAAACTCATCCTATAATTTTGTATCTTCGCTTTCTTCACCTTTTTATGACCTTCATAGCTATTCTCAAGTTTGTCTGAAACATCTTTGGATGATTTAGAATGCATGACTTTTATCAGCTCATTCTCACTAAGTCCTACCAAAATAACATTTTTAACCTTGCCATTTTTTTGAAAGATCTTCTTTCTGTTAGGATGTGAAGGAATAACATTAGAAACAAAATATTTGGTCGCCACAGTAGAAAAAACATCAACCTCTAAACTCTTGATATGCCCATTCATTCTCATTTCCCATAAATTATAGTTCTCACCATTAAAAATCAAAAGCTTCACGTCATGGAAAACCATTGTCACTTCTCATTCTCGCCTTTTAGTGGTTAATATACAACAAAGGAGCTAACTCTGATACCAATTATTAGACTAAATTAATACTGAGAGCGGGGTGTGAATTAATATTACAAAATATAAAATTATTTCTGTAAGTAAAACTTATTCCGAAATTTATCTTAGAAAGATAAAACAACATCATGCACATGAAAAACACAAAGACTCATTGCATGTACACACTTGGATTTTAGGTGGAAAAACACCTCTCCATGGAAAAACTACCAAATTGTTTGTTTCTTCTTCTTATTATCTATTGCTTCAAAATATTCTCATTTACATTACATCAGCTAGCCACCACTAGCAATGGATCACCCACCCCTTGACTAAAATGAGAATGTTGGCCACAACCAACTTGGAGCACCCACTCCTACAATATACAATCAACATTCAATTAGCTTGAAGCCCCGAATCCAAGTAAAAATAACTATGCTATAAGAAGATATGATTCATAACTGAAAACATTGTTGCATAAACAAAAGCAGTGGAAAATAAGCACACTCATGCAATGATAATTTCACACTCCAATTGGGAGAACAAATCTCTTGACACACACTCTCCAATATAATATTGAATATATGCGCACAATACAAAAACCATGTCGATGAATAATTCTTGAAACACACTACAATATTGAAGCTTTGAACTCATTGTTACACTCACTAGTTATGCACTTGCACTTCATGCATGCTCACTCACTCACAGTGTTAGAGAATGAACCAAATGAGGAGCTTTTCTCCACGTATTTGTAATTTATCAAGGTGATTAAATCAATTAATTCTACAAGTGACGGAACTCACCCAAAACCTTTTCACATGAACCAGATTTGATTGAGCTATACTTCTTGACTAAATCAAGCCACTTATTTCACTAGCCTTTTCATAATTTCAACTTTGATCACCTTCTAGAGCCCCCACGACTTGTCTTAGCCTTTTTCTAGAAAATTTCAACCATAGAATCTACCAGGAACAAATTAATTCCAAATATTCATATGAAATCCAAAGAAATTTCCTTGTTTTCATTTGGTCACATGGACAAGGTTGTTCATATCTGACCAGTTTCTCACACAACACTATCATCCAGCGACTGGAAACTTTCGGTTACTCCCATAATTTTTTATCCATGCGACTAGGGCAGAGCATAAGGTAAAACAAAATTATTTCCCTCAAACTTACAACAAATTTTAATAGGATCATGCCAACTTACAAAGCAACCTTCCAAGCCCATCATGACATCAAGAAACTAGTTACATGACTGGAAAAGACTGCACACACATAATCAAGTAGACTTATAGCACAATTGTATCTCAACCTTAGATGAGGCCTTTTTAACTCATGGCACCTCTTCTATATACCTTATAAGATTATGACAACATTTTACATCATCATGAAAACCATCAATAAGTATAAACAATACTCAATATGATACATAGGGACTCATGAATACATAACTTCAACATGTGACATCAATGGAAACACAAACATGCCAACAATTTTCATGTAGATCCTCAACTTGCCTAAAACGCTAGAAAATCTCGGCTGAAAGGCTTACAAATGCATGCATAACACTGGTATATGTCCTCTAAAAGGTTTTAGGCATGCACATAAAACTTTTTCCCAATAGTTGGGGAAAAATATAGGAGAAATCAAAATATATTCAACTCAAAATTTCTGCTAACTACTTGCACATATTCTCCAGCATAGGAAAACACCTCCAAACCTCTACCAAACTCTATGAAACCTTTATAGATAGGTTAAAAATCATAACTATGTGCCTCCACCAAGTTAACCTAGAAGCCAACAAGACAAAGGTTGACATAAGTTCGAACAAGTCATCTACTCTTCTCAGACTCGTACACAAGTTGCAACAACTCTTCACAACTCCGTAACTCAATAACAACATCATCATGAGGCCAAACATCACTGCAATAAGTATGAACATGAACATGAGGACCTACATGAAAACCTAGTCTACCACACTCATCAACATGGATCAACACCTCCTACATATGTCCATCAGATTAGTGCCTAATATATCAACATAGAAACCATTTTTCAATTCCATCATCTAGACCATGATAAGGTTAACATCAAGAATCATATTGATCAACATAAGGCATTGTAAGGTTAACATTAATGCACCATGTAGACTATCATAAGGTTGGAATCAATGCCAACACAAGCTAGTTGTAATCATGAACACAATTCCAACACCAACTAGTTACAATCATGAAAGCCATAATGCCAACATACCATTCCAAATAGACTCATAAATAGAAGCATGTATTCATTTAATGACTAGGAATAATATGAATATTCCATGTTTCCCTGCTTGAAATAATAGTTCCATTCCATTCCATTATATAAATATCCTATTCCTAAACTTTCAACGATGACTCGTATAGAAAAAATTCTACATGTAGAAATTACAATGTATATTTGCAACTGCTTATGAAGTTTTAATCAAAATTCCAAGACACTAACCTACTCCAATGCTTTGTGGACATTAATTCACATTTTAGAATAAAAATATTAGACAAGGAATAAGAAAACACACACATGCAAATAATATTTTTCCTGGGGAAAGAAAAATGCTAAAAACCCCAATGTCCGCTTGCATTAATCTAGAATAGAAATGTATTACAATCTATTTGCTCAACTGATCACAACCTACAAGTGAATAACCTATCTCTCTGCTCACTAAGAATATTTGACCTAGACTTAACCAATTTTTCCTTTGGTTGAGCCTCTATTTCCTTGCACAATTCCTTCAGAAATTAGGGCCCTATATTTAGGAGTTTCTCCAAAATGGATTATGAAATTCCTCAGGTTGATCATCAAGTTGCATGCAACACGTGTACACTCTAAAATAGTCTACAACTGATGTTACACTGCCTTGGAATCTCCACCTTAGCTGGGTAACTTGAATTCTCTACATGCACTAGCTATTTTGGGTTTATTAATCAATTAACATGATGATCACTGAGTTCAATTGAATTCCAAGTGGCACATAGAAAATTTTATGGATGGAAATTTATTTTAAGGTTTAGAAACCTTAGTGAATCTCACTAGTACATAATATGCAATTTGTAAAATGTTTTGCAATGTTTCTGTAAAAGTATTCAAATTTCTAATAATTTTATATAGTCTTTATATAAAATTTTGGGAATTTTTAAGGTAAAACAATTTTATATTGTAAAAGTTGGGCAAATAATTTTTAGAAGAAAATGAAATTAACGAATATTTTTTTTTGTAGAAAGCATGGAAAATTAGCCCACTTGAGAATATTATCCCCTAAAAGTTTCCATAAGTCCCACTACAGAACTAACCTTCCACTAGTTCCTTCAACAGTTGGAACTAGTTTAACTGAAAACAACCCGAGATAAATGACATTGATTGCTACAAATTAGCAATAAAAACTCCACCAACTCAAATTTATTGAGTAGAATAGGTGACACAAGCCATGTCACAAAAGTTAACTGCATCCAAGTTGTCTGCTGATGTGGAAATTCGAATTTTCTCAATTTAATCAAGGCAAAATAAAATTGAGAACTTATTGCTTCATTTTTCAACACTCTCTCTCAACAAGAAAGGGATTATCAACCACCCCTATCCTTCAATTGTGGAACTTGAACTTCCCTCTTGATAAGGCCTTTGTCAAAATTTCTACATGTTGTTCCTTTATCGGAATATACTGCAATAATCCTATCTACCTCAGCATAGAATCTTTTGTAAATAGTGATACCAGATATCTATATTCTTAGATTGATCGTGAAAAATAGGATTCTTCGAGAGCTTAATGTAACTTTTATTATAACATTATATTGTTGTTGGATCCACGATTTTACCAAACAATGCAACAAGTATATTTCTCATCCAGATCACCTCACATGTTGCTTGACTCGTAACCATGTATTCTTCTAATGTTAAGCTCAGTGCCACAGATGTTTTCCTACTCCTATACCAGGAAACTGTTGTGGACCCAGCACTGAAAATTCCACTTGATGTACGCTTTCGGTCTAATCGACTCCCCACTCAAACTACATCTGTGAAGCCACACAACTTTGTTCCCTCTATTTGTATGTACCATACATGCTTAGATGCCTAACCATAGCTTGGATCAGTTGGTCCATTGCATAGCACATATCTTTTCATTTTTTCACAAGATACATTAGTGAACCCACTAGATATCGATCAATGGTAGCATCCACTTCTTCACTTGTAGTGGCATCCTCCTTCCTTGAGTTGGTCACTAGGGGTGTCTCCATTGGCTTGCAACTATCCATGTAGAACCTCTGTAGTATCTCATTTGCATAATTTCCTTGGGATAAAAATAATTCCCCATCACCTTTCCATACTTCCAACCTGAGGAAGTAGTGCATGAGACCCATGTCCTTCATTTCAAAATCCATTGCAAGGTCCCCCTTGCAAGATCTGATTAGATGCTCATCACCAGTTAAAATTAAATCATCAACATATAAGACAATAATGAGAAATTTACCTACTACCAAGATATGATATAGGTTTTCATCCACCTCACATTTGTTGAAGCCCAAATCAGTGAGCTAACTATCGATCCTAGTGTACCAAGCACGAGGTTCTTCTTTGAGACTATACAACACTCTCTTGAGTCTTCACACATGAAACTTGATGAAAAGTCTCAAAGCCTTCTATTTTCTCAATTTACACCTCCTCCTCAATAAATCCATTGAGAATTTTTTTTTTCACATCTTTGTGGTGGATCTTCAACATGATCTATGTAACCAGAGAAATAATTGATCGAATGGATGAGTACCTTGCTATAGGAGAAAAGGTCTCCTCATAGTCAATTGTCTCAACTTGAGAGTACCCCTTGGCCACAAATCTAGCCTTATACCTCTATGTGCTTCCCTCTATTGCTTTCTTTACCTTTAATATCCATCTTGAACCCACAACTCATTTATCTGTTAGTCTTGGTACCACTTCCCAAACATTGTTCTTTACAATGGATTCATATACCTCCACAATTGCATCAACCCATACAGGTTCCTCTACTGCTTCCTGGAAAGAGGATGGCTCAGTCTCTTCAAGCTCAATGATTAGAGCCATGTAGCCAGTGTACCAATCTGGTGACCTTCTCTTCATGGGCTAATTTGAAGGAGCACCCACATTCTCCCTCGCATCTTGCACAAGTCTCTTAGCTTCACTAATTATTTCTGCCTTCTCTGGATGGTTCTTATTGAGTGGTTGTCTCCACTCTCAGAACTTCAATTTGGGGTTGCTCCAAAAATTCTTGAGGTTCCTCCTTTGGAGCTAAAATATCCTCTTTTGGTGGGATCTAAATCTCCCTCTCAAGAGAGCACCACATGGCTTTCTCCTCTACAAATTTTACATCCCTTCACACAACTTTCATTCTAAGGGATGAAAGGTATGATACTTATGTGGAGTTTCTTTATAACCCACATATGCCCCCAATTCTAATTTCATATGTAGATTCTTCATTGATTCTTTGGAGACATGGCTGTAAACAAAGGATCCAAAAATATTGAAGGGAAACACATCCATCTTCCTCCCCAAGAAATCCTCCTTCGTTGTAATCATGCCAAGAATCCAATGAGGACTGTGGTTCTACAAATATACTACTATGTTGCATTCCTTAGCCCCAAAATATAGAGGTAGGCCTTGGTCATGCAACATATCCCTCGTTCCCCCCACAATGTTATGGTTCTCTCTCTCAGCCACCCCATTCTTGTATAGGTGGTGGGATGTTTTCAACTCTTGTTGAATGCCTTATTTTACATAAAAAAAAAAAAAAAAAAAAAAATCATTTGAAATGTACTCACCTCCATTATCACTCGTGAGATCCTTCACCTTCTTCTTGGTTTCTTTCTCAACCAGTGCCTTAAATTATACGACCTTGGAGAATGTCTCATCTTCCTTCCACATGAAGGATATCCAACACTTCCTTGAGAATTCATCAATGAAAATGACAAAATATTTATGTCTGGTAGTGGAGGTTGTCGAGAAAGGTCCATAGCCATCAAAGTGGATCCTTTGAAGGACTGCATGTTCTTTGTTGTCCTTAACATGGAAAGTGGATTTTGTGTACTTCCCCAAAGTACATCCTTTGCATACATCCCATTTCTCAAGTTCTTCTTTGGGGAGGCCTATGGTTATTGGTTGTATGATCTTCAAGGTGTCATGATGCAAATGGTTTTCTTCTATGCCAAAGTTCACCGACATCACAAATTTGTAGCTTCTCCACCTTTGCGCTTAATGAAATATAGTCTTCCACATAAATATTATACAAGTTATTCAAACGAACCTCGATGTGATTCACCTATCCTGTGGCTATGTTCCTCAAGAATGCCTTTACTTTGCTGAGGATCACATCATAACCACGGCCTTCCGAAAATTCAATAGAGACAGATTTTTTTTAGGCCCGGAATGAACATGACATCCTTGACCCTGAGGGGGCAGGCCGACTCCCTCTAAAAGGTGTTTGTACCAATCCTAGTCCCAGTATACCTTTCATCATGCCCCATCTCAATATGCATATGCAAGTATTTTTCCTCCAGGTCACTGAAAATATCTCTACATCCTATCATGTGGAATGATGCACCTAAGTCCAAGTACCACACACTCCCCATCACTGTGCTCGCCATGCATGCAATGAGGGTAAAGTCAAGCTTGATTGTGAAGCCAAGGCTTCACCAGCTACTCCTCCTGGCGTCTCCTTTCTTGCATTTTTGTGTGGATACTTCACGACATAGTGCCCAAATTCATAAAAATGGAAGCATTTAATTTTGGACAAATATTTCTTCTTGCCCCCTTGGCTAGCCTGTGGTTTGGATTGAGATTATTTCCCTTTTCCCTTAGTTTCCTTTCTAGCCAATGAAAAATTTTCTTCATATTCACCCTTAGATAAAGTCCCATCTCTATTTTTCCACCTTATTTCCTCCAGAACCAAACCATACCATAAGTACTCCCAATTTTGTGGTTTCTACCTCCCATTCACCAAATCTTGATAGTTATGCCAACTCTTGGGAAGGCCCAGAAGGGATAGACTTACCAAGTCTTCTTCAAGGAAATTAACACCAAGTCATCCAAGTTCATCACAACATTGTGTGAACTTGCTCAGATACATCAAAATAGTTTCATTCTTCTACATATTGATACTTTGAAGTTTATCCTTGAGCAACATATTCCTTTGGTCACTATTATTCTCGAACAATTCTATCAGTTCTTTCCACATTGCAAACAAAGTTTATTTTACACAGAGATTTGAGACAATGTGATCTTGTACTCCCTCTAATATTATTCTCCTCGCCTTTGTTACATCTTTCTTCCACTGAGCAAGGTTTTGTGCATCATAATTTAGTGGTTTTGTAACATTTGTCTTGATGTACTCTAGCAATCCAATGTCATATAATACCGCATCCATGCGATCCTTCCATGCAATAAAATTAGTTGTATCTTCCAAGGCATACAATAGCCTTTGTCCATTGAAGCCCATCTTCTCATCTCTGAAGAAATTATGCTGCACTGAACTCCAAATTTGATCCTCTCAATAAACAACTTCAAAATTATTTTTCTACTGTGAATCCTGCTCTGGTACCATTTAGAAATTACGATGTATATTGGCAACTTCTTATGAAGTTTTAATCAAAATAACAATACACAAACCTACTCTACTTCTTTGTGGCCATTAATTCACAATTTAGAACAAAAATCTCAGACATGCAATAACAAAACACACATATGAAAATAGTATTTTTCTTGGGGAAAGAAAACTACTAAAAACCTCAATGCGTGTTTGCATTAATTTAATGAATAGAGATATATTACAATTTTTTTTATCAACTGAGGAAAACTTACAAGTGAATAACCTATCTTTCTGCTCACAGATAAGATCTAACCCAAAATTTGTCAATTTATCCCTCTTCTTGAGCCCCTATTTCCTTGTGCAATTCTTTGAGAAATTAGGCCCCTATTATTCAAGAATTTCTCCAAATGGATTATGAAATTCCTTAGGTTGATCATCAGGTTGCATGCAACACCTGTACACTCTGAAATAGTCTACAAATAATGTTACACTACCTTGTAATCTCCACCTCGACTGGGTAACTAGAATTCTCTACATGCACTAGCTATTTTTGGGAGATTGATCAATTAACAGGATGATCGCTGAGTTTGACTAAAGTCCCACTGCAAAATTGACCTTCCACTATTTCCTAAGTTCCTCCAATAGTTGGAACTAGTTTAACTGAAAACCACTTGAGATAAATGATTTTGATTGCAACAAATTGGAAATCAAACATGCTTAACTGAACTCTAATTTCTCCAACTCAAATATACTGAGTAAGCTAGGTGACATCAGCCATGTCACATAAGTTTACTACATCCAAGTTGTTTGCTGATGTGGAAATTCAATTTTTCTTACTTTAGTAAAGGCAAAATCAAATTGAAATTTCTTACTACATTTTTCAACACTACTTTCAATGACAACTAGGAGAGACAAATTTTGTAATGTTTACAATATATATATAGATATATATATAATATTATATATATATATATATTATATATATATATATATATATATATATATATATATATAATATATATATATATATATATTATATATATATATATATAAGATATATATAATTTAGTTTTTAGTGACTATATAATACCCTTCTGATATGACACACAAGTTCTATTCTTTCACTTTTGTAGAATTTATATCTCATACAAAATTTCTTAATTATCTATATATCTGCACAGTTCATAATGGTAGGTTAACAATTTTAATATATACAATATTAAATAATTTAACTATATCTCTCATTTTATCTCGGTTTGTCCTTCAATTGTAAATTCATATCAAGCTATTTCAATCCACTCATCAACCATTCTTTAACAAGTATTCCTTCTATGCGTTCATAGATTGTTTTATATACAAATAATCTTTTCTCTTACACACATTATTTGGTATGGACTATAGTAATAACATATCTCATAGAAATTATTATCTAAAATATTAGTTAAGTTACATATGCATAATTTTAGCACATATAACTACATATAGGCATGATGCATTCACTCTATTATATCATTTCACATCAATAATCAAATTTCAAACTCTACATATGAAATATAAACAAAATTCCTCCTAATTGTAGTTTACACTTGGGGAATATTAAGGAACAAAGCATGTTACACCCAACCGTGAACTATCTCAGATAGTTCCCCCTCAGATAAGACCTTCTTGCCTACAGGAATCAACAACTCGTTGGTTCCTAAGTGATTTCTCTTGTATATTATTTCTAGCATATTTTAGAAATGTTCTACTTTAAGGTTTTCCTACCTTTCGCCCAAGTATTTTTGTTTTTGTTTTCGAAAAAGATTCTTTTATTTTTCTTTAAAGCATGCATTTCTCTCCCAATGTTCTTTATTCCACTTTTCACCCAACTTAGCATTTCTCTCCAGCTAAGTGATTAACATAATCTTTTCTCTCCCATTATTTTAATATATTTAACAACTTTTACCTAGGGAATTTTTAAGAGTCTTTTTGGGAAGGTACAACTTTAAGGTTTGCCTACCTTTTGCCTAGGTATTTTTGTTTTTGTTTTCGAAAAATATTCTTTAATTTTTATTTAAAGCATGCATTTCTCTCCCAATGTTCTTTATTCCACTTTTCACCCAAGTTAGCATCTCTCTCCAGCTAAGTGATTAACATAATCTTTTCTCTCTCGTTATTTTAATATATTTAACAAATTTTACCTAGGGATTTTTTAAAAGTCTTTTTGGAAAGGTACACCATGTGGAATTTAACCACTAACAATATTTTATAAGTTGGAAATAAATCTCTAATAATCTAGTGCTCTTTCTTGAATATTTTTGAAAAACTCATTAAATAAGTAAATAAATAAAACAAAATTACATCATCACATAGTTTTCATCCTCGCTTCCACAATCTTGAAGTCCCATAATAAATAAAGATTCTAAAAATAGTCATGTTCAAAAAAGAAAACATAGGCGTGTTGCACCTTTTTTGTTACAATGTGACATTGGATGAATTTATGTACCATTATGATGTCGCAACATGTTTGATTGTTAATATTAATCAATATATTAATTGTTGGCATTATGTTTCTGGTATGGTTATATGTTACAGATGTTGTACTTGATGGCAACACCCATGGCATGGCTCTCAATATGATGAGAATTAAGAAGTACGCAGGAGAAAAGTTCACGGAATTTTATGCAGAGAAAAGTTTATAAAAGTTTATTTCATGTGGAGAAAAGTTCACGGAATTTTATGCAGAGAAAAGTTTATTTCATGTGGGAAAAACTTACCTTTGGTCCATGGTAGTTAGTCCTTGGAATTTGAACCTATGGTTTTTGGAACATGGCATCTCGACAGACGTGTTGATCCCTAGTATTGAGTTGATGGTATTGGTTTGTTATGGTTTTGGCCCGTGGTATTGGTCCATGATTTGAGGAAGAGCTTGCCTATATAAAGCAAAGGAGATCATTTGGCTTGTGTATGCTTTTGGGTTGAATATCTTAAGATCTGAAATATTGGGTTATTGTTTCAAAAGCTCGATCTATATGAAAGTGAAGTGGAAAGCGAATCTGTGAAGGGTGATCTCTCGAGCGCTGCAGCTGTGGAAGTGTGGAGGCGCCGCAGGAGACGCCACAGGAGGCACCGCAGGAGATGCCGCAGGAGGCGCTGCAGGAGACGCCGCAGGAGGCGCCGCAGGAGACGCCGCAGAAGGCGCCGCAGGAGATGCCACAGAAGGCGCCGCATGAGACGTCACAGAAGGTGCCACAGGAGACGCCACAGGAGGCACCACAGGAGACGCAACAGGAGGCGCCACAGGAGACGCCACAGGAGGTGCCGCAGGAGACGCCACAGGAGGCGCCGCAGGAGACGCCGCAAGAGACGCCACAGAAGGCGCCGCAGGAGATGCCACAGGAGGTGCCACAGGAGACGCCACAGGAGGCGCCGCAGGAGACGCCACAGGAGGCGCCGCAGGAGACGCCACAGGAGGCAGCCGCAGGAGGCGCCACAGGAGACGCCACAGAAGGTGTTCTGGGTTTAGTTTTCTGTTATTGTGGATCTGGTTATCTGGGTGACTTACTGGTACTTGATGATCATTTGATATTTATGGATCCAGTTTGAAAATTTATGAAAAGTGGTCCTTGAAAGAAAAGAAGTAGGGGGCTGTAGCTCCCTTCCAGGAGAGACTGGAAAACGAGAGAGAGTTGTAGCTCTCTGCAGGTTGCAGCCTGCGTACTGGTAAAGGACTGCACCAGTACAAGACCATTGTAAAAGGAGTTTCTAATTTGAAAGAAGATAGAGACATATTGCAGCAGGTGGTTTTCACCCACATTGGGTTTCCACCTTATATCTGGTGTTCTTTGATGTGACTGTCTGTTTTTCTTGTTCATGCTCATTGTTTTATGGTACTGATATGCAAAAATAATTCAAAGTATAAATAAGGAAGAATTGTTAAAAGGACTAGATAATACTGATTCACCCCCCCTCTCAGTATTATTTTCAACACCTTGGTAGAGTCACATAGGAACACAAGCATGGCTCGCTTGCTAGTGAGCCTAGATAGTACCCTCACAGAGTTACTTGCATCACCTCTCTACGTAGGAATTATTTCTCTTACTTCACCTTATTCATTTTCATTTTTTTCCAACTTTTTTCACTTTTTCATTTTTTCATTTTCATCTTCGTAATTGTGCATAACACTTATTCATTTTAGAGGCAGAAGAGGTTGTTCTAGCAGAGAAGTAGTTTATTATATCTTTGATGTGCTTATTAAGGTTTTCTCCCTCACCTTACTGTACTTGACTGAGTTGATAAGGGTTAACCCAAAAACAACTGACTAGATTAGGTGACACTAGTTAGCATGCAAGCATTGTGTTTTCACCAAGGTTCACTTCGAACAATGCCTATTTTTCTTCAATGTATCATGGACTAAAAGTAACAAGTTCTTCATACATAGGTAAGATGACAGATAACCATGTAGTGATAGCAACACAAGGCCTCTTGTACTTTACCTAGCTTACTTCAAGAGTCGTACATGGTTTCATGCGAAACTATCCTATGAAATGAAACAAGCGAACGAACAAACAACAATGCAAAGAAAGAGAAGAAGCAAAAGTGAAAGAAAAGAAAGCAAGTAAACAAGAAAGTAGACAAACAAACAAACAAACAAAGTAAGAAAAAAAGCATGCAAGAAAGCAACTCAAAAGCAAACACTACTCCTATTCCTAAGCTAACAGTGCATGGGTCATCTCATTGAAGTGATACTTCCAATGCAGCCACCGAAGCATTGGTTCACCCATGTTGGTGAAAGCACGGTTCATGAACAAGACAACTGTGTGATCCAGAAAACAAGAAATATGTAACAGTGAAGACAAACACACTACAAGCTTACAAGTGACCACTAAACAAATATGAGTGATAGTGCGTGACATGCATTCTGTGCTGCTGCCATGATGTTGTGCTACACTATGTGCAGATGTTGAGTGTATGCATTCTCTTGACTATGACATGAAAGCAAATGTGAGAAAGGTAGACCACTCATGTTTTGCATATGTTCTTGCTATGTAAGAATCCTCCAACGCATGAGAGATGGGATCGTGTATTTAGAGTGGAGGAAGTGAAATATGAGGGTTTGGTTGATCTTCTATGCAAAGCAGAGAGTGATGAGGAGCCTTGAGTGTTTCAACAATTTCTTGACCGGAAGTGAAACCGACCTCAGGACAGAAAGGGCTTGACATAATCATCAGCTCAGGCTGAAGTGCCTCTACAGTCTGGGGGGTTTCAACTTTGTTGACAGATAGATCATCATAGAACAGTGCCTTAGACAGATTAACAACGATTGAATCAACATCATGACCAGATGAGGAAGTGAATAGATTATGACAACAAAGATCAGAAAATTTGAGATGTTCATTGGTATCCTCATGATTTGATGAATCTAGTAGAGGGGTAGATGGGAAGCAAAGATGTTCACCCTCCGTGTTTTCTGAAAAAATAGATGACAGATTGAATGAATTTTCCAAGGAAGATCTGTCCTCTCTGCACTGTAATGACAGACTCGCATCTAACGTGTCTTGTGAATGATCCGAAGTAGAAGCATCTGGAAATGAGTTTTCATAGGGAAAATGAGTAATGGCAGAATCACAAGGGATGTCAGGATGAAGTGGATCAGGTGTGGCTGGAAGGGATTCATCCTTCACCGTGGGCTCTTCTTTTGATTCCCACACACACTCATCATGAATGATGGCATAGGTTGGCTGCATAACACCAAATCCATCAATAACTTGATCCTCGTTCACAATAGGTGAGGAGTCTGGAATGGGAGAACAAAGGACAGCACAATCCAGAGGATCAAAAGAACACGAGGACGGAGGCCGAGGGAAAGAGTCCAGGTGACAACAAATAGGATTGCAAGCCAAATCTATGCAAATATCAAGAGGATGTGGGGTGGGAGAGTGTGACAGTTCAACAGAGGCATGTGCATGATCTTCCACAACACTCCACGGTGGTAGAGTTGTTTGATGAGGTGAAGGTGGACAGTCACTTGTGACAGTGACTGTGCCTGCCTATGATTGCACAACTCCATCACCAAATCATGCTGAGCGGGGTTCAAATATGTGAAGAAGATACTCAAATCTACCATAAAGAAATTCCCAATCAATTTCATCTTCAGGGAATCAGTATGCAAGATTACAAAAGCGTGTGTAAAATTGATCAACGAATTCATCAGGTGCTTTTCATAATTTCATAATTTCTTGATCATGTTCTTTCCAGTTAAAGTGATTAAAAGCATGGTCTATCACTATGACCTGATGAGCAAGACAATGAATAGAATTTTCTGGAAGTGTGGCACACTAGTGCATGGGGTGCCCTCGAAGCATGTAGATGAACAACACGTAGCTCATGTATTCTTCAAAGAATCCATGTCCTTACCATTAGCCTACAATGTTGATCGCATGCCTTACCAAGGCTTCATAGCCTCCACCATCAAATGTTTTATGAGATGAGTTATCCAAGAGCTTTTTTGAGATGATGAAATTGTTTCCATAAGACATACATTCCAGAAGATCAAATCGGTAGTGAGTCATGATAGATGTGTAGAGATTCAAAACAGATGTGAGGACTGAGCTTGTCATCTGGCCCTCATTCTAGCACCAAAATGTTGATGGTGCTGGACCTACCAACATGTCAAGCGGATCTCCCTGGTAAGAACTCCCAATTAGACCTCAGACCATTTGGTGTAGCAGTCCCAGTAGTGGGTCGTAAAGAAATGCCTTGACTGCAATGTCGCACAGAGGAAAGTAAGATAACTTTGTTGGTAGCAAGGGTGTGACCACTACAGTGAGTCAAGGAAGGTGCATGAGAAGTTCCTAACATAGGTGGGTCGATATGAGTGATGAGCCTCAGTATTGCAACAAGAATGTTGCAACTCCCAAGGCTACCGACTTTAATTATCAACATGGTTCGTACAAACTTAAGAGGTGTCGGAACTATATGTGTGGCATACAACGTGTCCTTCCTTTGCTTTCATAATGTAATTGAGTCCATGTACTAAATTAAAATCCTAAACTAATTGCATAAAATGAAATGTTCGAAATGGAACCTTAACCTATTGTAAGAAAGAAAGTACAAGGAAAGAGACGAAAATTCAATGCTAAATCACACCATTTCCTAATTAACTTCCAGGAAACTATGCTTTGCAATAATGCTAAATTATCATGAACTAAATTCTACTATCTAAGCATGGAAGTAAGAAGCATCAAAAATCACTAGTGTGCAAGTAAAGGGACTGAAATAAATCTGTTTTTGTCTTTTTGTCTTTTCATGCAAAATCAAGTATGCAAACTAATTTCCTTTGGTGATGTGGTAGGTGAATGAAGGATGTTGGAGTTTGGATGGAAGGGTTAGGATATGTTTGGATGGTGCGGGAGACCCTTGGCATGATTTTGGTGACTTACTAGAGGTTTTCTCTCAATTCAGCCTCAAAACAGGCCATTTCAGGAAAACCTACAGGATGTACTAGAAACCTTCAGGATGATCCTGTAGGAATCATAGTGAACCTATAGGATAGAGATGAGAGAAAAATGTGAGGATTTGTAGGTGATGGGAGGCATTGTAAAGGTGTGTGATGGGTGGAATGGGGTGGGAAAATTCCTAGGATCACTTAGAACTCAAAACCAAAGTTGGGAGATGGATGGATTTGCTCAAGAAACTTGGAGAAGTTTCCTTGTGAAATGATGAAATTGGTGAGGGTTTAATGACCAAGAAAGTCAAATCAAAATTGGATGGGACAATTTTTTTTATTAAATAGGATGTATTAGGTCCCCATTCCCAGTGGAATCACTCAAAAATACCTCTGTTAACCCATCTAAAAAAATAAAAAACGTTACCAATCGAAAATCTAGAAAGTCGAGAACTAGTGAGCTAGTAAATCTAAACAATGCCTAACCAAATCAAGTGCAAATTCAATGGGGTATTTTTTGTTATGAACTATAATGTTTTTGTGATCTAATGCAAGTTAAATCAAGTCTACTGAAGCTAATTAGCATGCTCTAAAAAATAGCAGAAATTTATTGTTCTTTACTAAAAAGGAGGTCCAACAATCTAGATTTGGGAATAAGAAGACTAATCCAAGCAACTCAATGATTATTATGAACTTCGAAATATTTTCCAAGGATGAAATAATGCTTTTGACCCTGCAAAATAACTTACACCAACCATTTAACTCAATCCTACAACAAGAAATCATTAATACTAAATGCAGAAATAGAAAGAAATAAAAACTAGAGATGCATGTGAATAAGCAATGAAAAGATGGAAAGAAAATGATACAAAAGGGCTCTGAGGTTCCTGGGGCCCAAGTAAAATTAGAGACCCATGGAGGAGAGAAATATTTAGAAGCTGATCATGACACCAATATTCATTATTTTCATCAATAGAATTACATCCCTCCAAGAAAATACAATGGAGCTGCAAAACTATAAACTCTCTCCACAATAACACTAATGAAAAACTCTATCTAGAGGAAAATTCGACTTGGTAATTATATAAAATGATTAGGAATCATTCCCCATGAATGGAGGAATATTTCCTGACCAAAATGCCTTGATTAGTTGATCTAGTCCCCAATACAAGGAATTTGCATTAAATGGCAGGGAACACATTCCTAGATTTTCTCAATCATTCCCTAGAGGAAAGTTCGACTTGGTACTTATACAAAATGATTAAGAATCATTCCACATGGATGGAGGAAGCTTTCCCCACTAAAATCCATTGATTAGTGGATCTGTTCCCTTGATTGGTGGATATGCTCCCTTGATTAGTGGAACACATTCATAGATTTTATCAATCATTGGAGTTCCACAATTTGTGTCATAATTCCATAATATCTTGTTGACTTATTATCTATTATTGATCTTCTAGTAGTAGGGAACAAGTCCCTAAATTATCTCCTCCTCCAACTCTTCATAATCTGCCCAATATTCTCATAATATTCCACAAAAAATAAATAATATTGGGCACAAATATTCAATTATTCATAAACCTTCCTAATGAATATATTAAAGTTAAAAATAAATTATCTAATGCAAAAAGAGAGGTTTAATGTGCTAAAGCATGGTCATAGGCCTTAATATATGTTTTAATTTAGAGGCATGGGCCTTAATTTATGTCTAATTTAGAGGCCCGTCATACCCCCCTGCTGAAAGTGTTTCTCATCCTTTGAGCAACTTAGTGACCTCATTGTGCCTCATCCATGGCCTCGGTGGCCTCTCTGTTGTGCATTAAGAATCTTCACTATAAGATCTGCAAGGACAAGCCCAAAAACATATTTGTTCAAAGAAAAATCGTTGTTTCTTGAGACCATTAGCTTGCTTTTTACCCTTATTGAAGATGAGTTCTTGAATATTTTTTTTGTTTAGAAAGGTCTTCCATATCCTTATCAACCTTATGCTACCTTGTTCCACCATTTGGACACCTCTAACACCTTCAAAACACATTTAGACTGAACTTTTTTTTTTTTGAAATTGATTTTGTTTTTAAGGGTGAATGTAGGGGTGATGATGGTGGACAAGGTATGGTGATGGAATGAAGAAGGGGGTGCATTTTATTGGCATAGCAAATCATTTAGTTTCCTTAGGATTGCCTCCTGTAGGATTTCTAGGTCACTATACTTCCTACAGGATCATCCTGTAGAAAACGCAGTCCCTTTGTAAACTGAAGTAAAGGAGTGGAAACAAATGACAGAAATCGTGGAGGAATGAATGGTAATGAGTGGTAAAATGAAAATGTGAGTGACAGGGGTCTCTTTGTGATCCTCCTTTGCTCTTTGACCGTCCTTTTTGCTGACTTGCAAATGGAAATTTCATGAAAATGGAGAGGATGCTCTCTTTGTTTTTTTTTTTTTTCAAGAATGAAATGGGATGGATGAATGATGCATAGATAGTGAATATGAAGTGGATAGAGGGATTGGAGTGCTTGCTTCCAAGAAAACTAGTGTCTTTTCGATTTGCTAGTCCCACTAAGACAAGTAGCTATCTTAGAAACAAACAATCAAAGAAAATTGCAATTTCCTTTATGTATGATAGATAAGAGAGAAGCAAAGGGGACCAACCTGGATCTTCTTCTTGGCCCCTCGCTTGTTTCCTCTCTCCCTTGATAGAGCTTGCCACTCCTCTCCTACTTGTCCCGCTTTAGAGAATACTTGTAGAGGTAAAGCAAAAAAACACCATCAAAACATCTCGATATATAATATCATAAACAATGCAGAATCAGAAATACATTGACCATACAATTGCATTCTTAAATAACAAGATTCACAAATACATGATTATATGGAGGAAAACTCAAAGAATTTTATTAATAGTAGAAGAGAGGATTACAACCCAGTTGTCTGATCTAGCATCATCCTCCTAGCATCAAAGCCCTCTTCACCTCATGAAAAGCAGGATCACCCAACAATACAATGTCTCTTCTCAAAGAGAAACCAACAACACTTCCTTACAAAATACAAAATCCCAGCTTCTAGATATCTTAGATGAGGGATCCATATATAGATGTCTTGCAAGGGTGTGAGTCAGCTCTAGGTTTTTGATTAGTGTCATTCCACTAATAGTTCTTGGTTCCACTTAGAGATTTCTTTGGTCTCTTAATCATCCTTAGGTGAATTCAGAGAGGCAAGTGTCATATGAGAAGTTTCTAGAAGATTCCTTGTGCATCCACTTAACAAATTGTCTTTGCCATTTGTCTATTCTCACTCATCACACCCCACAGAAGGCTCTTTCAATATGCATCACACCTGGCTAGTGTAGTAGCTAGTATTCATCACACCTTGGCCATGGAGCTATTAGTATGGTCCAATTTTGGCTAGTTCTGAGTGGTTTTTGAGGTGGAACTTCTGGGAAATGATGTAATTAGTTGACCATAATCCTTTAGGGTATGAAACAACACTTTTATGGGTTAAAGAGCCCTTGGTTTATTGACATATATGACTGGGGTTGTAGTGCCCAAATATGTCTATAACAGTTGCCCCCTAAAGCATGAGGTCGTAAGTATTTTGATATCAGGTGAAATGCTTTATCATGAGGATCCGAGGTATTCGAACTGGAAGGTGACCTATATAAGATACAATATGATACATCATCATCATATTATTTTAATGATCTAGTTGAGGCAGGCATTCCCATGCTCAACTTTATAAATTCATTTTCATGTACATAGGACAGATAATCATCTGTTGTCGCAGACTGGAGATTCTTTATATGTAGAGCCATCATCCCTTAGCTTGGATGATCATCTTTGCAGCTTCTGTGTACATTTGATGTCTTTATTTTCTCGAATATATCACAGCTTGGATGGATGAAACTAGATCCGGGGTCTTCAAACTCGTTCAATCTTCACCCAATGTACAAGTCTATCCATGTGAAAAGATGTTCTAAAGTCAAACATGGAAAGACATTGCCTGATTACCAGCCAATAGTGTAAGCCGTTAACAAGTGCGAGAGGAGTCACTGATAATGATAATGACCCTCAAGGTACTACAGTACAATTCACGTCATGTGAATATATGAGTTGACGTCGAACACCATGCAAAATCTTTCGGTCAAAGGCCATTGATGCAAACCTGTCACTGGAAGTGAGAAACTTGCCATTGAGGCATGCAAGCTTCAAAGTACTGAAAGGGTTGTTTCTAAGTCAACTTCTTGGATAATGAGCTGATGTCGACAAGAAGTGACTCGTCGTAAGAGGGCCTTAATGTATCCCACATCTACGACACGAAACGAAGCAAATTATTTTTTGGAGGTGAAAACGATCTAATGATACAAGGTTCAGGAATGGAAGTCATGAAAAATGGAGGGTGAAGGTATTGTTGTGGATTAGATCTTCACTGGGTGATGAATTCTTTGAATGACTTCTCTTGAACATATCGGCGACGCTGAAATGGATTGGTAGCGTTAACCCCAAAAATGGATGGTACGGAGGACCAATGGTGATATGACTGGTGAATGGAATAACCCAACCCGACTCAATCATGGTGATGGAGTGAAAGTTTCATGTTCAAGAGCGACCTAATACCAATGAAATTGTTCAAGTTTTCTTCCCTTTTTCCCCAATCATTGCTTACCAGTACCTCTTTATTTTTGTCAAGCTTGAGGAGGATAACATATGCTTGTTCTATAATTTTCCCTTCAGGCAAACTTGTCACTATGTTTTAGCGAGCCTAGCGACAGTGAAACTCGTTCTTGTCTGGGTGGACAAGTTTGTTGCTTTTGTTTTAACGAGTTTAATGACAAGGATAACTCAGTCCTTTTCATGTTTAGAGAATTTGAAAAGGGACGAAGAGGAAACTCCAGTGGTCCTTTTTCATACTATAATCCCTTAAGTCCAAAAAAGTATAAAATAATACAAAAGGGATGACTATTCGATCGCTTTAGCGAGCTGAAAAAGAAAAGCGCTTGATCTTTTGTTCGATACTCCTTCAAGTCTCAAAATATTAAAATGTACAGGAGGGATGGCGCTTCCCCTTACTTTAACGAGCTAGAAAGGCCAATATCTCAGCAATCTTTTCATATTTATTGAGTCTAATAGTTGTTCCTCAAAAGGGTAAACAATCAAGTGGAATGTATGATCGGCCAGAATAATGGAGGTGATAGAAGAACACAACCAAGGTTCAAAACGCTGATAGCATGGAAATCACAGAGGTCGTTTACTGAAGGTGGATTTATTTTTTAATGAGCTTAAATAGGGAGAAACTATGCTCAGTGGCAGGTTTATTTTTTAACAAGCTTGAACCTTGCAGAAACATTGATTGTGTCGGTCATTTAAAGATGTTTCTTATTAGTAGGTTCATTTTTTAGCGAGCTTGCACCATGCGAAACTTTGCTCATTTCCTTTTTATACAGGCTAGAAACGACCAAACTACAAAGCTAACTACACTGAAAGCTAAGGAACTATTGAGGTTAGGTAGGATAGTTTTGTCTTTCATCTAGATAAAGCACCTCCTTTTCTTTGTCTGCGTGCTGCAGACAAAGGTGAATGGTGGATCAGACGAATCACCTAACCTAAGAAGTTGAACTAAAAAACTAAAAAGATAAAAAAGCTAAAAAATGAAATTGGCCGCGTTTTGCTTGCATAAAAAGGTTTGCATGCCCCTAGGTATTGAGAAAAGGAGAGTCTCCAGGTCACCATATGGAAGTCCTTACGGTTAGGCAAGATCGTTTCTATCAGAGGTTAGACAAAAACACTTCTTTGGCTTTTTCCATCGAAATAGACAAGGGTGATTGGTGTGAGCTTCCAGTCACATAACCTATCGGGAAACCTATCTTTTCAGCTGGGTTCGCCTACCGAAGCAGACCAAGGTGCATGCCCCCTAAGCTTCGTTACATTCAACGGACTACTTACGGTAATTAGGTGGGTGAAATGAAGGTTGAAGAGACATTCTTGATGCGAAGATACCATTTAGGGATGATGTTTGACTTGTAGCCGTGTTTGAACTGGGAAATGAAAGATGGTCGATAAGCTGTACCATTCTGCCTTCATGCGGGAAACATATCACTCGAAAGAGTGTGGAAACAATAGCTTCCATTCTATATATGTAGTCATGTCGAAGAAGTAGATTGTAATCTAGTGGCCCTTGGACTACCATCACATTCAAGTGAACAGTTTTCCTTTTCAAAGTTATTGGCAACTTCGGAAGGATCCCTAACAGTTGACTGGTTCCTTTGTTAAAGCCTCACAAATTTTGAGTGAAAGGCTTAAGCAATGGTGAACCAAGCAATTTCCAAGTAGTTTAGGAAAGGATACTCACTGAAGCCCACTCATCTATGAGAGTGCCAGACATGATCATTTTGTACACTTGTACTATGATCCAGAATGGTACATTAGATGGAAGGCAGGGTCTTGCTAGTTGATTCCAATCAAAGGAAATGACTAGACTGCTTGGAGGAGGTACCGGATAAATGCCTGGATGAACCTCCTGAACTGGGGAAATCTCCTCCTGTTGTAAAGGAATAGGTGGATTTCCCCCAAGTTCATCAGACTCTGTATTAAAAAAAGAATTTGAACGATGTCGTTCTCATTCTCTTTGGAAATTGTACCATCTGAAGGTGGACCTTCTCAAGGCAAGACTGGGTCGACTACCATTTCAACCTATTGACTTTGGTCCAGTATGGACTCAGAAGGTTTACTTTCAATGATAGGCATTTCGACTGATAATTGAGTTATGTCAGTCGAATTTTCAACTAGCGATGGATTTGGTAAGAGTTTCTTGTATCTAGGCGGGAATTACTGTGGTGAAGCAGGACGGTTTCCAAGACACTTTTGGCTTCGTCTATAAAAGGAAAACAGTGAAGAGCATGATTTCCTTCACACAACCTACATGGAAATCTGACCTTTCCTTTTCATTCATTATCTTCATTTTCACTAGTTGATGGTGTGCTGTCAACATGATCGACAGAGGTTGATGACACCAGATGATGCGAATGGGGAGACCATTCTCTCAGGATCCACAAAATGAAAGGACAATCTCCATGAAAATGGTTTCCTTTGCAAATTATGCATGGAGATCTGGGTTTGGAAAGTTTGGTGTGTGGATTTTCACTGGATGATGCATGGTTGCCCCCTTCCTTGACTGACTTCTTCTTCTTCTTCTTCTTCTTCCCTTTCTTCTTCTTCTCAGCTACTTGGTTTTTAGTATCACTAGTTTCACCAAGCGAAGAGGAAGAAGGAGAGGGAGAAATAAGCGAAGTAGAAGGTGAAGGGACAACTTCAGTATAATCTGGTTGCTGATTCAATTTCCGAGGAATCATGATGTTTTGAACGATAGAGGTTGAGAATAGCCATACTGGCAGGCCAATTGTGATTCCTAGAAGGGATAATGTAGCCATATATGGAGCACCAATATCTCCCCAAGAAGAGAAAGGACTAGGATTCCCTCCAAGAGGGATCCCTTGATTGGTGGATTCCATTATCTCAACCTAAGATCAACGAAGGAACAAGGATGTTATTCCGTATTAAATAAAATTTAGGATGCTTTGACACAACTTTGCTTTTTCAATTTTTAAGAGTCGAGAAAAAGTTAAAGATGACTCTAGTCACTGTCGATTTTTAATCAGCCTGAAGTGACAAGTGCTCAGATGGACCTTTTCATTTATGGAGTCAAAAAGGAACAAAAGTGACTACTCTGGAAATCTAGAAAGAGGGATTACCAAACCAATCTCAAAACTGCAATATACACCTTGGTGGTAAATTAAAGAGAAATTACCAAGGACTTTACGTACGGTAGTCAATATTCTCGAATGCTATGTTCAGTGCATTGCAATCGATAGGGCAGCAGACATGGCTTCCTATGGATAAAGGATATCAGCCTATTGTGGTCTCCCAATATATACTTGACGGTACGAGGAGCACAAGTCCGTACTGGCACTTGTCGTATCAAAGAGGAGGAATCACCTAACCTTCAATGAAAATGATAGTTACCAGGTTTTACGACGCTGGAACACGTCTCTAGCCTAGACATCTAGATGTGTTGTGTTAGGTTCCAAAGTGTTTTTATGTTCATTGAGATTTATTTTAGAGTTAATCTTTTTGAGAAGTTTGTCTTTCAAGGTTCACCGCATGATGTAAATGTAAAATTCCTAAATATGCAATCTAAAATGATAAACAGTCATTTATTTTCTTTTACCAATGAAAATCCTAGCTACTAAGGAAAGAAGAATAAGATTCTTTCAACAGAGAGCAAAGAGCACACACTAAATGCACTTTTCCTAAATCATCTTTTGCACACAGTCTAAATGAAAATGTAAATGCATGTATTTGTTCTTTTTCGTTTCCTTAATGTGAGAATGCCAGAAAGAAAAACTAAGTACAGATCTGAACTATTTTCTTCAAAGCGACATTTCAACAATTTCTTTTCAAAATGAAAGGAAGACTAAAACAACACTTTTGATTTCAAATGGAAAACCACTTTTGACACTTCAAATATTCACAGTTCAAATCAAATACAATGACAAAAGTACAATCGACTATCTAGAGGAGGAAGACTTTATGACACTCTTCTTTTGACTCAAAATGATAGTCACGACACTTTTGCATAAAAAATGACTGTTCAATTAATCTACTTTTGACAAAGAAGGACTGTGAATGATGAAAAATACATAAAAGACATTTACAAATCCTAATCAATGGAGGCTGAATAATGTAAAGGAAGGAGGCTTCAGCAATGAGATACTGATCATAAGCAGCAAAACTACTAAATAGAGCAGAAAACAAGGAGGAAAAAACCAACTTCCAAAGAGAGAAACAATATCAATCAGTCATCGCACCTGTCCTTCAGAGAAACAGGGATGCATCTCACCTGCAACACAGGGGAGGTGCGATGCATACAAGCTACCAGTTACAGACATTGCGATGGGCCAGGGAGCAAAACTGAGTTGGGATTTTGCTCAAAATTTGCAGCTAAGTTCAACTATTTCGGCTGAGCGATGATGGACCGTAAAAACAAAGTACAAGGGTATGATATTAGGAGGTTATTGAGCTACCACAAGGGTGCTTAGAATGCTTGTAAGTCAGAAGTTCAGTTCATAAACCAACCCAGAGATTGACTGAAGCAGCATTCATATACTTTGCAATTGCATAGCAAGAGCAGTTCGAAGGCTAGCTGGCTAACTTTAGGCTCCGTCTGTAGTTTATAAGGAAAACAACAATAACAAACAAACAAACTAATCACACCCCAATGGAGTTGTCATTTTTTTCTCAGAAAACTAGTGTCTTTTCGATCTGCTAGCTACACTAAGACTGGTAGCTATCTTAGAAAAAAACAATCAAAGAAAATTTCAATTTTCTTTATGTATGATATATAAGAGAGAAGCAAAGGGGACCAACCTAGATCTTCTGCTTGGCTCCTTGCTTGTTTCCTCTCTCCCTTGATAGAGCTTTCCACTGCTCTCCTACTTGTCCTGCTTTAGAGAATACCTGTAGAGGCAAAGCAACAAAACACCATCAAAGCATCTCGATCTATAATATCATAAACAATGCAGAAGTAGAAATACATTGACCATACAATTGCATTCACAAATAACAAGATTCACAAATACACGATTATATGGAGGAAAACTCAAAGAACTTTATTAATAGTAGAAGAGAGGATTAAAACCCAGCTGTCTAATCTAGCATCATCCTCCTAGCATCAAATCCCTCTTCACCTCATGAAAAGCAAGATCACCCAATAATACAATGTCTCTTCTCAAAGAGAAACCAACAACACTTCCTTACAAAATACAAAATTCTAGCCTCTAGATCTCTCAGATGAGAGATCCATATATAGATGTCTTGCAAGGGTGTGAGTCAACTTTGGGTTTCTAATTAGTGTCATTCTACTGATAGTTCTTGGTTCCATTTGGAGATTTCTTTGATCTCTTACTCATCCTTGGGCGAATTCAGAGAGGCAAGTGTCATATGAGAAGTTTCTAGAAGATTCCTTGTGCCTCCACTTAGGAAACTGTCTCTACCATTTTTCTATTCTCACTCATCACACCCCACAGAAGGCTCTTTCAGTATGCATCACACCTGGCTAGTGTAGCAGCTAGAATGCATCACACCTTCGCCATGGGGCAGTCAATATGGTCCAGTTTTGGACATTTCTGAGTGGTTTTTGAGGTGGAACTTCTGGGAAATGATGTAATGAGTTGACCATGATCCTTTAGGGTGTGAAACAAAACTTTTAGGGGTTAAAGAGCCATTGGTTTATTGACATATATGATTGGGGTTTTAGTGCCCAAATATGTCTATAACAATGTTGTGTTGACCTAGACCTTTGCAAAAATTCCTTCTTTTAACTACTGTCCTCTTTCCTTGAAATCATTACCCTTCATAATTTGACTTTTCTACATTGCATGAGTGAAGGAGTGAGCTCAAATCAACTAGTTGAAGGTGGCTGAGATTTTTGACCGATCCTTAGCTTATAAAACCTCATCTCTCATGCGTTGACAAAAAATTTCTAACTATAATATGCTCAAGAGAAGAGGTCAAGAATATTGCGTACCTTTACCTACCTAACAGTTATTTGAGAGACGTGCATGTCGCTGCTCAGTTGATGTTGATGTGCAGGTGTTGGATGGTGATGTTGATGATCTTGATACCTTTTCTAGCCTTTGGAGGAGCTTCTTTGACCTTTGGATCTCCTTTAAAACTGCTCACTGCCAATATTGTAGGTGTTGTTTTGTATCGTGTAGGTTTACAGGACAACGACTTGTTTTGTCCATATCTCCCAAACGGTAGATTGGATTGATCTGAACCTTTTTGAGCATGTTGTCATCATCATTATGAACCTCCCCATAGAATAATTTTGGTCAATGGATGCACGACTCTCAAGGAAAACTAAAAATGGTTGAAGGCGATGGAGGTCGATTGCTTCGAAAATATGCACTAGAATTTGCTGAAATTGTTTGGGCATGTTACAATCACCCATATTCATTTCCCCATTAAACAACTTTTTAAATGGATGCATGGATATTGAGAAAATGCAAAAATGGCTGAAGGTGATGGAGACTGATTTATTGGAAGCCGTGCACTGAAATTTGCTGAAATTTCTTGAGCATGTTACCATCATCCATATGCATCTCCCCCTAAAACAAATTGGAAAATGGATGCATGGTTTTCAAGTTATGGCAAAAACAAATTTCTGCTCTATGTATTTTTGTATCGTGTAGTAAAACAAGGCATCCTGTAGTTTTTAAGAAAGCAAGGAAAATGAGTGGTAGAAGCTTCAAAATGATGGGTGGATGGTGAAAATAGATGAGGATGATGGATTAATATGGCCTTGGCCATGTTGGAGCATTTGAGTGAAGTAGGAGAAAGTCAAAATTTGACTTCTTTTGACTAGGCTTGACCAATTTTCCTTTTGGTACCAACTTGTTCTTATTTCTTGTGGATGTTGGATAGTACATGCCTGCATGGAGCAAGGATTCTTTTTTTTTCTTCTCTTTTTTTTCTTACGCCTACTAGCCGCCACAATGATGTTTTCAACTAGTAGGTCTGCCTAGGCACCTCAAAGGAGGTTTTCAACTAGGATCTTCTTCTTTTTGCACTTTTTTTTCTCTTTTCCAACCCATTGACTACCTCATGGAGGTTTTCAATCAATGAGCCAATCTGAGGGGCCTCCAAGGAGTTTTTCACCTTAGATATTTTTTTTTCTTATTTTTCAATATTTTTTTTTCGTACCCTACCCTACTTGAAAAGCAAAATCACTTTCAAGTATAAGAATACTTCAAATGGCAGCATATGCACATCAAGATGACAGAAAAAATGATGTGGAGGCTTGAAATGTATGCTTTGACATGACCCTGGATTTCAGAGACCAAATGATTTGACTTTGAAATGATCAAACACAGTTGAGGAAGAGAGTGATGTTGCAACTTAGTGACTGTCTGGAACCATATTTCAATATAGTTTTGATGCCTTTGGTCCACTTGATGATTTGGATCATCTTGTATGTATTCTTCTACTGTGACCTTCAAGTCTTCCTATTTTTCTTGATTGATCCCTTGAATATATGGAGGATTTGATGGTAACCATGAGGGAGCTCTCTCGATCTCTGATTTTGATGTTTTATCTTCATCAGGTGCAACCCACGATTCTTTTATCTTCTCTTTCGAATCTTCTTCTTCGGGATGTAGTCCTTCAATGATATCAAGAGAACCTCTTTTTTGCAATACTCTTCATGAGCTATGGTGAATACCGTTGATCTCAAGAGGAGTTGTTTGGAAGTGTTGTACCTCAACATTGTAAGTGGGCCGAGCTACTTCAATTTGTGGGTTTGGAAGTGGTGGTATAGGTAGTTGAGTGGGAGTGTATATTTGAGATGAATGTGGATGGTTTGTGGTTGTGGTGGAGATGAATGGTAAGGATAACATGGATTTTGGTATGGAGAATATTGAGGAAAATACTGAGGATATTGTGGATGGCTCCCATAAGTTCCTTACCAACCTTGTTGCCAAGGAAAGGTTGTGTTCCAATCACTTTGAGGTGGATATGCATAAGCTTGAAATTGTGAATTAGGCTCTTGCATCTTATCAGGCTAAATAGGATGCCATGGTCCTCTTGGAGCTACATGACATAGCTGCATTGGTGATTGAATTTCTCCATTCTCCTCTTGGTAAACTTCCTTCAACCTTGGTAATGATGGACAATGTTTAACATCCTGTGATTCTGCAACACAAATATCAACATTTTCTTTTCCTTCATCTTGCGTTCTTAACATTTCTACTTGTTTTGTTAAATTGCTAAAAATTTCTGTTTTAAAATCATCAAACAAATTTCCAGGTTTAGCTTGACTTACTGATCTTGACGTTGATTTACCTACTCTTGCTTTTCCTCTTGATATGTGTTTGCATGTTTCACAAATTTCATTAAATGATAATTGGTATACATCACCTCTACTCATGATATTAAGGAGATCAATCCATTCATCCATAATTGTGTTGGAAATAATACTCAGAGGGGGGTGTGAATCAGTATTATCAACTCAAACACCTTTCCATTTTCATTCTTATATATATATATATATATATATGCTAGTTCAGTTATGGTAACCTGTGTATATACGCAACTGTGTCTAAAGCAACCAGCGTATATCAGTAAACTTATGATTTAGTTAATCCATTAAATGTTGATCTTTGATCAGTGTATCGGAACTTCATTAACCATAAGAACAATAAATAGGTGCAGTAAAACATAACAAATCATCACACACATGAACACAAGATAGAAGGTGGAAACCCAATGTGGGTGAAAACCACCTGCTGTAATTCATCTCTATCTTCTTTTAATAAGAAACTTCTTTCTACAATATTTCTGTACTGGTGCAGTCTTATACCAGTACGCAGGCTTCTACCTGCAGAAGGCTACAACCTTCTCTCGTTCTCTAGCTTCTCCTGGAAGGGAGCTACCACCCCCTTAGCTCTTGTACTAGCTGATGTACTAGTACATAGGTGTTGACCTACAGAAGGCTACAACCTTCTCTTTTCTTCCAGGGACCACGTTTCATAAATTTTCAGACTAGATCCATGAATAACATCAATCAAGCATCAAATATATCTACATCAATCAATCTCCTTTGCACCAACCAAAAACTGATTCAAACAATCACTTCTCTGAATGCTATAACCAGAAAACAGTAACAGTAACCACACACCAATCCTGAACCTAGAATACTGCAGTAATAAACAAAAGTAGCTAAAACATATTCTATGAGATGTACATTACTTCAAGATGAGGAACCTACATGCATACACTTTTGTATTAAGGAAAACCAGCCATATATTCTTTTCTGAATTACTGAACCAACGTGTATACGTGCCTTTTCTGTGCCGCACCTGCGTACAAATCTATAAAAGATAATTCACCCTTTTCAAATATTCAAACATCAGTTATACCCAGATTATCAGATTTATAGATCAAGTCATGC
Source organism: Pinus taeda (assembly GCA_000404065.3). Lineage (NCBI taxonomy): Eukaryota > Viridiplantae > Streptophyta > Pinopsida > Pinales > Pinaceae > Pinus > Pinus taeda. Next base: position 15,342 of record APFE030173819.1, on the reverse strand, counting down.
ACCAAATATAACAGATCAAAATCACACAAAGATACTACTATTCAAGCCTTAAGATCTTGACCCATCCATAGAACTTATCCTTCTTCTAGTGCTCAGGTTCCTCCTTGGTTCAAATCCAGCTATGCACCATAACCCAATGACCAGTACTCTAGATCTTGCTCTTCATAAGATATTCAATCCCTTGAGTGAATGAATTTTCCTAATGATCTCCTTCCCTTTTTATAGTCTTAGGCCTTACTCAATACCATGGTCCAAAACCATTTAGAATCAATACTTGGGACCCAATACCTAGGTTCAACACTTTGAATGTAATGCCATGGTCCAAAGCCATAGGTCCAAATATAGGGGACTAAATACAATGGACTAAAAAACAAGTTTTCCCACATGTACGCGCTTTTCCTTGCATGAAAGTGTGTGCATACGCGTACGCGCCTTTTGATCGGTGATCTTGTGTGTATACGTGACTTGGTTAAGTGGAAACTACGTATATCTCTTTTTCTTTTATTCTGAGATCTTGAACTATGATCTGTCATCTGAGTGAGTTGCCATCAAGGACAACACCTGTGTCATATTGCCCAACCTATGTCATAATGACAAAAGTCTCCCCCTTTGGACTTGATGGCAACCCCAAGTCACTCAAAGTCACTCTCCCCCTTTGTCATCAAGGGAAAAGGGTGATGCTCCCCCTGAGTACATGCTGAAATCTTATCCTCTGATATGTTGTCCATACTCCCCCTGACTATAGGTAAGGTCTGTAAAAAGATTTTCTACAAGAAAGAACATGACTCTATAAATGACCTTCTTATCACCAAAGACTCATACATACATCCATCTCCCAACCAAGTGGGGATATACCAATATTGACCAATCCACCCAACCAAGTGGGGATACACCAAAAGTTTACACATGTTAAAACAAGAACATTACATCATCCATCCCAGGCATAGTGGGGAAACCAAAATAGGTCATTACATGACCTTGATAATAAATGAAATACATGACATAGAGACGAAATATCTACAACAAGACTATGATAGTCATCAACAACTATCATCAACGACATCTGTCAATCATCATTCAGTCCAGCAACCATGATCTCCCTCTGCACCTATTCCACCTGAATAAAAAACAATTGAAGTGGTACCAAGATCTTCTAAGATAATGCCAACAATGCATTATTAGAAGTAAATGCTCCCCCTGAACCTATGCCAGATGGTCTCTATTAGACCCATATCAAACTCTTTTCATCCTAATTCTGGCCCACTAATTTCCTCCAAAGAAACATATACGAGACTGTACCTACAGAAATAGGCGTATGTATGTGGATGCTCTTCATGAAACTCGCGTACACCCACTTTTCTCTAAAACAAATATGTTTCAATAGCAATATGATGCATCTACTACTCCCAGCTTTTGTCTGAGGTATTCAAATGTCTCCCTGAGCAGTGGTTTGGTGAATATATCAGCAACCTGTTCCTTGGAGGGAACATACTCCAGTTTGACCTTTTATTCAAGCACTTGTTCTCGGAGAAAATGATATTTGATAGGTATGTGCTTGGTATTTGAATGCATGACTGGATTCTTTGAAATACTGATTGCACTTGTATTATCACATAAAATGGAGATAGGTGGAGTACAAGTGATTTGAAAGTCTTGAAATTTTTGCTTCATCCAAAGGAGTTGTGTGCAGCAAGATGCAACAACCACATATTATGCTTCAGCTATAGATACTGCAATTGAACTTTGTTTCTTGTTGAACGAAGATATTAATCTGGAACCCATAAAGAATGCACCACCACTAGTGCTTTTTCTGTCATCCATGCTTCCTACCCAATCTACATCTGTATATGCATGAAGCGTGAGATCTGTATCTCTAGGATACCATAAGCCATAGTTTTGTGTTCTTTGAAGATATTTTAAAATCCTTTTAATTACCTGAAGATGTGCTTCTTTTGGATTTGCTTGAAATCTTCCAACTCTTCCCACTGCATGCATGATGTTTGGTCGAATACCTGTTAGACAGAGCAGACTACCAATCATGGATCTATAGGTCAGTTGATGTACTGTTGTTGAATCATCATTTTCGTTGAGGCTGCATCCTGTTACCATAGGGGTACATACTGGTTTCGAATCTTCCATGCCATATTTCTTCAAGATCTGCTTCAATTTCTTGGTTTGTGATAGAAAGATGCCATCTTTGTTTCGTTGGACTTGTAAACAAAGAAAATATGTCAGCTCACCAAGAAAGGAGATTTCAAATTCTTTCTGCATCACAAAAGCAAAGTTTTGACTTATGGCTTCTTCATTGCTACCAAAGATGATATCATCAACATACACAACACGTATTAGCAATTTATCATTATCAATTTTTATATATAGATTGCTATCTACTGATCCTATTGAAAAACCTTGTTGATGGAGGTATTTGTCCAGACGATAATACCAAGCCCTTAGAGCCTGTTTAAGACCATAGAGTGCCTTTTTAAGTCTACATACAAGTTTTGGATCATTTTGAAGGATGAATCCATATGGTTGCTGAATATACACTTCTTCTTCTAAGTCTCCATTTAAAAAGGCATATTTCACATCCATTTGAAATACTTTGAACTTCTGAAAGCTAGAAAGAGCAAGGAGCATTCTTATGGCTTCAAGACTAGCAACCGATGCAAAAGTTTCTTCAAAGTTTATACCTTCTTGTTGAGCATACCCTTTACAAACAAGTCTGGCCTTGTTTCTAATAACATCTCCATTTTCATTCAGCTTTTTCTTGAATATCCATTTTTTCCCTATGACATTCTTATCATTTGGTCTAGGAACGAACTTCCAAGTGTTATTCCTTTCAATCTGCTCAAGTTCTTCATTCATGGCCTTGACCCAGCATTCATCTTTGCATGCTTCACTTACATTTCGTGGTTCAATGGAGGAGAGCAATGCTAGATAGCTTGAAGCTTCTGTAATAGTTCTTCTTGTTTGTACACCTGCCTCTTTCTGCCCCAAAATTTGAGTCTCTGGATGGTTCTTCTAGAAATACATGGATGGTGTCTTTTCTTATATCCTTATCTATTCCTCTGGTGCCTCATAGTTTTCTTCTTCATCAATAGTCTAATTTGATGTTAAAGGATAGTCCTCATCATCTTCAAAGTCTTCATATTTTACCTGCCTTGAATTGTTGCCTGCTTCACCAACCACCACATCAATACTTTCAACAATTTTTCCAAGTCTTTTATTGTAACACTTATATCCTTTACTTCGGGAAGAGTAACCAAGGAGAATGCCTTCATTTTCTCTAGGTTCAAACTTGCCAAGGTTTTCATTAGTCCTTTTGATGTAACATTTGCTTCCAAAAACCTTGAAGTATTTTACCATAGGAGTCTTACCATACCAAAGTTCATGAGGAGTTTGAGTGTTGTTTACCCAGATGTTTGTTTTGTTGAGAATAGTAATGGCAGCAAATGTGGCTTCACCCCAGAAGGTTGCAGGAGTTCCAGATTCATCAAGCATAACGAGCCATTTGTTGAACCGTTCTGTTCATCCTTTCCACTACTCCATTTTGCTGAGGAGTCCTTGTAGTAGAGAATTCCCTTCTTATTCCATGTTCTTCGCAAAAGTCAAAAAATTCATCTAAGGTAAATTCCCCTCCTCGATCAGACCTAAGGCATTTGATTCTGCGATCTAATTCATTTTCAACCAAGGCTTTAAAAGCTTTGAATTTTTCGAAAGCTTTGTCTTTATGCTTTAGAAGTCCTATCCAACACATCCTGGAAGAGTCATCAATGAATAATATAAAGTATTCTTCTCCTCGAGGTGACTTTTTCCTTGATGGACCACATAAATCAGTATGGACAAGTTCAAGTGGCTTACTAGCTGATCCTTCCTTCTCAGGGAAATTAGTTCTGGCTTGCTTACCAAACTAACATGATTTTCATATTATATTGTCTGGAATGTTGATGTCTGAGAGATCACGAACCGCCTGATATTTGCATGCTTTCCTTATCTGAGAGAATCTTAGATGCCCCAATATTCTGTGCCACAACCAGTGTTCATCACTCTTGCTTAGACAACATTTTTGTTGTCCTCCCTTGAGTATGTATAAATTATTTGGAGTTCTTATGCCTTTGATCACTATTTCTCCTGTATCAAGCTCACGAAAAATACATCCATTTGATCGAAATATTATCTCATTTCCTTGATCACACATTTGGCTAACACTTAATAGATTATGCTTTAAGCCATCAACATACATAACATTTCCATCTTTGACTTTTTCTTTCAAAAGAACAGAACCTTTACCTTTTATGAGTGCAAGGGTGTCATTTCCAAATGAGACCTTCCTTTCCTTTTCTAAGGCACTATATGACTGAAGTTTTTCTTTTTCACCTGTCATATGTTTCAAACATCCACTGTCGATGTACCACTGATTTTCCTATCCTTCCGCATATAAGGCTATACCACATCTTTCTGGTTGCGGTTCTTTCTTTCTCCAAGATTTGGAACCCAATGAAGGTTGCTCCTTATGAGATGTTTGCCAAAAGTTACTCCTGCATTCAGAATCTTCATGACCGAATTTGTTACAAATAGAGCATTCTATTTCATTTTCAAGAGAAAAAAAGTTATTGTAGGTCCTCTTCATCATCCTAGTCACGCTCCTTTGATTTCGTGCTTCTCAATTCATGATGGTCTTGTAGGCAACACATTGAGCAACGTTGTGTCCAAAGTTATGACATGAAAAGCATTGGCCATTAAATAAATTCCTGTGATCATCAAATCTACTATCCAGGTGATTGTAGTTTCGTTTGGCATTCATCCTTGAGGCAAATTGAGAATGATTTACTTGCAGTTGGTTGTAGCTTTTGTTCATCCTTGAAGTGGATTGACCCTGATTTACTTGGTGACCTCTATTCATCCTTGAAGTAGATTGACCCTGATTTACCTGGTGATATACTTTATGCCTTTGCTGACGATTGTCAACCTGTTCACTTCTCCTTACTGCATCAAGATAACTTTTGGAGGTGGATGGCTTATGTGCTTGAGATGCTTCTTCAGTATATCCAAGACCTGCCCTGATTAGAGGAGAATGTTGCACTTTGGTAATCTCATCTAAAGTTTCAGATCCTTTAGCAAATCAAATATTAAGAGAATTTGTTTTCTCAATATCTTTTTTAAGTCCCACAATTTCACATTCTAAATTTTCATTGTGTTTTTCCCTTTCAGCAAGTTGGAATGTCAGAGTGTCTATGATCATATTCTTTTCTTCTAAACAGATTTTAAGTTTAGAAATTTCTTCATAGATATCATCTTCATCTATAGCATCCAAGAAATCATCATCTTCAAAAGCCATCAAAAGTCTACAATCATTACCATGTTCATCTTCATCACTATTTGAATGTCCATCGCTTTCTTCACGTGTATAATAACTCTTCTTACTTATGTTATGTTTTATGTTCCATCTAACTAGTTCCTTACCTTTATCAAGCTTATCTTTATATGGGCATTTGACTGCATAGTGACCGACTCTTCCACAAGAAAAGCATTTGAAAGGTAGCTTACCTCTAAATCTTCCAGAACCCCGTTAAAGGTTCTTGACGAAGTTTGATTCTTCCTCTCCTTCTGACGTATGCCCTGACTCATTGTATTCTCCTTTGAATGCAGCTTCTCTCATGTCTGATGGCCCCCCTTTTCTCATTTCGAAAGAAGTTAGGATTCCATGCAGCTGTGACATCGTAATACTCTGAAGATCCTGCTTTTCTTCTATGGCATAAACTTTTGATTCAAACTTACAAGACAAGGATCTTAGAACCTTTTCAGCTAAAGTAACTTCTTTTATCTCTTCACCCAAATTTTTCATGTGATTAACAATCTCATCTATTCGTAAGAAATAATTAGCCACACTTTCAGCATTGTGCATTCTGAGAGATTGTAGTTTTGCACATTTTACCTAATCGTCTCCTTCATAGCTTAGGATGATCTTACCGATATTTCCTTGGCAGTTTTGAGCTGCATAACCTTGACGAATTTTGATTGAGATAGACTCCCCAAGAGAGTATTGATAGTATTTGCATTTGTTTCATACTTCTTTTTACTAGCTGTATCTGTAGGAGTTGATGATGGAAATGTGTATCCTCCTTCCATGATATCCAAAACTTCTGCACCAAGAGATTGAAGATAGGTTATGGTTCTTACCTTCCAATAGACAAAGTTGCTCCCATCAAAGATTGGTGGCCTGATGGATGCATTTTTTTCGTAGTTTCTCATGATGATAGATCTTCCTTCAAGTGATCAAGCTTCTTCTAAAGGACTTGCTCTAATAACAATTGTTGGAAATAATACTGAGAGGGGGGGGTGGGTGAATTATTATTATCAACTCAAACACCTTTTCATTTTCATAATTATATATATATAATAAATATATATAAATTATATATATATACGCTACTTCAGTTATGGTAACCTACATATATACGCAACTATGTCTAAAGAAACCAGCATATATCGTAAACTTATGATTTAGTTAATCCATTAAATGTTGATCTTTAATTAGTGTATCAGAACTTCATTAGCCATAAGAATAGTAAACAGGTGTAGCAAAACAAAACAGATCATCTCACACATGAACACAAGATACAAGGTGGAAACCCAATGTGGGTTAAAACCACCTGCTGCAATTTGTCTCTTTCTTTGTTTAATAAGGAACTTCTTCTTACAATATTTCTGTACTGGTGTAGTCTTATAGCAATATGTAGGCTTCTACCTATAGAAGGCTACAACCTTCTCGTTTCTTCCAGGGACCACGTTTCATAAATTTTCAGACTGGATCCATGAATAACATCAATCAAACATCAAATATATATACATCAACCAATCTCCTTTGCACCAACCAAAAACTGATTCAAACAATCACTTCTCTGAATGTTGTAACCATAAGATAGTAACAGTAACCAGACACCAATCCTGAACCCAGAATACTGCAGCAATAAACAAAAGTAGCTAAAACATATTTTATTAGACATACGCTACTTCAAGATGAGGAACCTGCATGCATACGCTTTTGTATTAAGGCAAACCAACATATATGATTCTTTGAACTATTGAACCAACATGTATATGCGACTTTTCTGTGCCGAACCTGTGTATAGATCTATAAAAGATAATTCACCCTTTTCAAATATTCAAACATTAGTTACACCCAGATTATCAAATTTATAGATCAAGTCATCCGCCAAATATAATAGATCAAAATCACACAAAGATACTACTATTCAAGCCTTAAGATCTTGACCCATCCATAGAACTTATCCTTCTTCTAGCGTTCAGGTTCCTCCTTGGTTTAGATCCATCTATGCACCATAACCCAATGACCAGTATTCTAGATCTTTCTCTTCATAAGATATTCAATCCCTTGAGTGAATGACTTTGCCTAATGAGCTCCTTCCCTTTTTATAGTCTTAGGCCTTACTCAATACCATGGTCCAAAACCATTTAGAATCAATACTTGGGACCCAATACCTAGGTTCAACACTTCGGACGCAATACCATGGTCCAAATCCATAGGTCCAAATACCAAGGAATAAATACCATGGACTAAAAAACAAGTTTTCCCACATGTACGTTCTTTTCCTTGCATGAAAGTGTGTGCATACGCATACACACCTTTTGATCGGTGATCCTGCATGTATACGCGACTTGGTAAAGTGGAAACTGCGTATATCTATTTTTCTTTTATTCTAAGAGCCTGAACTGTGATCTATCATCTGAGTGAGTTGCCATTAAGGACAACACCTGTGTCATAGTGCCAACAAATTGTTCTAAGTAAGAGGGTTTTTACTGTGTCAGATCCTAAATGATGTAGTTTTCCCCTCTTAACATTGTACATGAACCTCTCTATTAGATCCGTAAGGCTCTCATATTCTCTTTGATTCATTCTAAAGATTTCTTCTTTAATATCATGATCTTTAGATTTTTGTAGGAATATCTTTTGCATATCATTCCATGATCTTATTGAATTAGTCCCTAAACTCATGAACCATTTAAGAGATCTATCCTTGAATGTTTCCAGAAACAATCCCAATTTTCGAGTTTTTAATAGTAACCATAAGATCTACAAACAATCTCAAATTCAAAGAGAAAGGTTTCCGGATCCTCTGACCTTAGACCATGAAATTATGGAAGAAAATATGGAGGGATTTTCTTCATGTGCACACTACCTTCAGTATCTTGAATGAGAAATCCGAGAGGATCTTCCTCATTATCATCATCTCCATCCATTTCTTCTACATTATTTGCCATCTTCTTCTTCTACCTACAAAAGTGAATGGTGATGTAGCTCTTACTACAACACGTGGTCAATTGGGGGGTTGGTTGGTGTTGGAGATTTTTTTTTGTTGTTGTTATGATTGAATGAAAACACTAATACAATGCACTTTTCTATTTTCGAAATGAAATATGCCTAATGAAATTATTTTTTTGTTTTTGCAAAAATTAAAAAGAAATGAATCAACTAGGGAAGAAAACAATGCATACTTTGACACCTCCCTGGCAATAGTGCCAAAAAGTGATAAGCCTCAGTATTGCAACAAGAATGCTGCAACTCCCAAGGCTACCGACTTTAATTATCAGCCCGGGGTTCGTACAAAATTAAAAGGTGTCAGCAATATATGTGCGGCATACAATGTGTCCTTCCTTTGCTATCATGATGTAATGGAGAGCATGTACTAAATTCAAATCCTAAACTAATTACAAAAAATGAAATGTTCGAAATGGAACCTTAACCTATTGCAAGAAAGAAAGTACAAGGAAAGAGACGAAAATTCAATGCTAAATCACACCATTTCCTAATTAACTGCCAAGAAAATATGCTTCGCAATAATCCTAAATTATCATGAACCAAATTCTACTATATAAACATGGAAGTAAGAAGCATCAAACATCACTAATGTGCAAGGGACTAAAATAAATGTGTTTTTCTCTTTTGTCCTTTCATGTAAAATCAAGTATGCAAACTAATTTCCTTTGGTGATGTGGCAGGGGAATTAAGGATGTTGGAAGTTGGACGGAAAGGTGAGGATATGGTTGGATGGTGTGGGGGACCCTTGGGAGGATTTTGGTGACTTCCTAAAGGTTTTCTCTCAATTCGGCCTCAAAACAGACCATTTCAGGAAAACCTAGAGGATGATCCTATAGGAATTATAGTGAACCTATAAGATACAAACGAGAGAAAAATGTGAGGTGTTGGAGGTTATGGTAGGCCTAGGAAAGGTGCGTGATGGGTGGTATGGAGTGGGAAAATTCCTAGGATCAGTTAGAACTCAAAACCAAAGTTATGAGATGGATGGATTTGCTCAACACGCTTGGAGAAGTTTCCTTGTGAAATGATGAAATTAGTGATGGTTTAATGACCAAGAAAATTAAATCCAAATTGGATGGGACAAATTTTGATATTAACTAGGATGCCTTAGGTCCCCATTCCAAGTGGAATCACTCAAAAATACCTCTGTTAACCCATTCTAAAAAAAAAAAGAACATTACTAGTCGAAAATCTAAAAATTCAAGAACTAATGAGCTAGTAAATCTAAAAAATGCCTAACCAAATCAAGTGAAAATTCAATGGGGTAATTTTTTTCGTGAACTAGATTTTTTTTTTTATCTATTTCAAGTGGAATCAAGTCGATTGAATCTCATTAGCATGCTCTAAAAAATAACAGAAATTCACTATTCTTTGCTAAAAAGGAGGTCCAACAATCTAGATTTGGGAATAAGAAGACTAATCCAAGAAACTCAATGATTATTATGGACTTTCAAAGATTTTCCAAGGATGAGATAGTGCTTGTGATCTTGCAAAATAACTTACATCAACCATTTAACTCAATCCTACAACAAGAAATCATTAATACTAAATGCAGAAATAGAAAGAAATAAATACTAGAGATGCATGTGAATAAGCAATGAAAAGAAGGAAACAAAATGATACAAAAGGGCTCTGACGTTCCTGAGATGGCCAAGCCTAAGGGAAATCAGAGACCTATGGAGGAGAACAAGATTTATAAGTTGAACATGACACCAATATTCATTATTTTCATCAATAGAATTACATCCCTGCAAGAAGATACAAAGGAGCTGCAAAAATACAAGCTCTCTCCACTATAACGCTAATGAAAAACTCTATCTAATGAAAAATCTGACTTGGTACTTATAAAAAATGATTAGGAATCATTCCCCATGAATGGAGGATGATTTCCCCACCAAAATCCCTTGATTAGTGGATCTAGTCCCCAATACTAGGAATTTGCATTAAATGGAAGGGAACACATTCCTAGATTTTCAATCATTCCCTAGAGGAAAATTCAACTTGGTACTTTAAAAAATGATTAAAAATCATTCCCCATGGATGGAGGAAGCTTTCCACACCGAAATCCCTTGATTAGTGGATCTACTCCCTTGATTGGTGGATCTGCTCCCTTGATTAGTGGAACACATTCTTAGATTTTCTCAATCATTGGAGTTCCACAATTTGTACCATAATTCCATAATATCTTGTTGAATTATTATTTATTATTGATACTCCAATAGTAGGGAACAAGACCGTAAATTATCTGCTCCTCCAACTCTTCATAATTGGCCCAATATTCTCCTAATATTCCACAAAAAAGAAATAATATAAGGCACAAATATTCAATTATTCATAAACCTTCCTAATGAATATATTAAAGTTAAAAATAAACTATCTAATGCAAAAAGAGAGGTTTTGATGTGCTAAAGAATGGTCATAAGCCTTAATTTATGTTTTAATTTAGAGGCATGGGCCTTAATTTACGTCTAATTAAGAGGCCCATCAATGAGTGCGCCCCCTGGCAACCTATAAGTGTACTCATCTGGGAAGGGAACACACGAGTGAAGATGCCTCACAAGCTAGAAAATAGCTCAGTCTAAAAATCCAAAGTGATGGTTAAACAACAACACATATGCAACAAGATCCATATAACTACATACAAAAGTGTTCATACACAACTACGTAAGTTAAACAAAATACGTTGCTACAGCAACCAGAACAGTCCAACTACAATAACAACACATCCATGAAAACGTGTTGGCTCTTATTATATAAAGAAGTGTAAGTTCCAATCATACAATAAATCCATGTAAACCTACTAGCCCCAACAGTGGAATGTTACAATGACATCCACCTACTCCTCTAAATAGATGAATTAGCTTTGTGCAACGAATAAACCAAGGTGCGTTACAATACTATCCAAGCTCTTTCCAAGATAGTCTTATCAGAAGCTTGGTTGACCAGAAGCCTATACAATGAGTTATGAGGGACTATTCATAGCAAAGGGTGGGTGACCCTCGATATTCCCATTTATGGCAATTCAACTACCCTCATGACTCTTTATCTACTCTATGACTGTTACATCCAAATATTGACAATTGACATACACTTGACATGACATTACATTACAATGCACATGTACTCATGTGAGGCAACATGTCTTGAGTAAGCTATGCAAGACATCACTGACACTCGGTCCATTGTGATGAGACCAAATCTTTGGCATGTTTATGATTTTGGAGGTGGTGAGCTGATGCCAAGCTTGGTCCTCCGTGATGGTGTCCATACACCTCATGGTGACATCTTGCTAAAGTGAACTCTTGCCTCTGTTGCAACTAGTGCATTGGTTCAGCTCCTCCATCCAACTCATTCGCTAACATGCACATGGTCTTCTTCGGTGCAGCTGAAATGAAAACACATTGATGCATAGTGTCTGTGCTGATCTTCAAGTGTATGTTGGTCATCATGCACACCAACTTGCTGAAGTACATGTTCAACTCCAATTGGACTTGATTCTTTTCTTCGCCTTGGTGAGTGTGCCAAATGGGTTGGATCGCATGTGTGCGCACAATGACATGAATCCTTTGCATGTGATTAACAACACTTCTCACCATGTCTTCTCTGTTCCAACTGCTTGGTTGGATCTTTCACTTGTACGGGCGCAGTTTCATCCGTGAGTGCATGTTGCACCAATTGTTGTTCCTATTCCTACTGCAACTCATTCGTTTGTCTATCCAGCTTCATGTTCTTCCTCGAGTTGCTTGTTCAGTGCATGAAACTCCTTCTTTGTTCCATTATTTGTCTTTGTGTGATATTAATGTCACGCCGTCACCTCATAACCTAAATCTCCAATGTTGCTTTATCAGTGGATCTACTTGATCACTGTGTTCACTGCATTTGTTTCATTTGCTACATTCATTACGTTCGTTGCATTCATTGTGTTCATTGCATTCACTATATTCATTGTGTTCGTTACATTAATTGCATTCAGTATGTTACCTTCAGCTATTATTCATGATGCTCCTCACTGTGATATCTTGTTGTTCTTTTCTATGAATGACTTGATATCTTTTCGAGTAGGCAAGCTCATAGAGATTTGATTGAATGCACCTCCAAGTGTGCTCTGAATGGTGTGTTCGACTCTGCCCTCTTGGAAACCATTATACCTACACTACTGAGAGGCATATGAACACCTGCAATACCTGGAGACATGGAGACAATCATGGCAAGAAACCTGTCAGTCGAAAACCAAAACGAACTTGAGAACTGTCTTTCAGCAAACCTATGTGATAGATCATGAAGGTTATGCAATTTGGGCCAGGAGGTCAGGAGACTAACTTTTAAGATTGCACAAGGTAGAATCTGCGCTACTGGTCAGGAGACAAACTAACTACTGGAACTGTGCAATGCACAGTCCAGTCTGGATACTAACTATTGGAATTGCACAATGCACAATCTTGGTTGGAAATGGTTGCAGGCTTAGCGACTGCATTGTGTAATGTTTTGGATCAGTAGTCATTGTCCCTCAGAACTGTTCAAAATAGTCCGAGAGGATAGTCACTGAGCAGAAATGCACATTTTTTGAGAGGAAGATAGGGTCTTCCCTCTCAAGATTGTGTAATGTTGTCTTGGTGAGGCAAAGTCTAGGCCAAGGCTGCATAGACTCGCCGATGGGCAACTGAAAATGAATGTGGGTGTGAATGCATGGTGATACTGAGTGTAAGTATAAGTGAATGATCATGCATGAAAACAGTGAATGATAGATTCATAAAACATAACAACATGCATGTGGGTGAGGCGAGTCACCTAATCGACAACCATTCATGAAAAACATTTTCATGCATGTGACAGCGGTGAGATAACAATGAAAAATGAAACAATGCTAGGACAAGCTAGTATACATGTAAACGATAGCAAGCATTCAGTGAAATGAAGCAAATGTTACTCACATACACAAAAACACAAAAAGCAATAGAAATGCAACACAAGGCATGGAAAGTGGGCTTACCCCAAAACAACTGATTTGAATGTGCCAACTGCTCCTAGATGTGATGTGGGATGCAAGAGATACAAGGTTGATGGAGGAAAGATCTCTGCATTGTCCAATTGATGAGTTTGGATAACATCGACATTGTGATGCGCATGCCACAAATATAGGGAAACAAACACTTGGTGGGAGGTTTCTGAAATGATCCTTGCATGTAAACTCCAACTGCTAAAAATATATCCTTGAAACAAGGGATTCCTTTGCATGCTACCTTGCAAGAAGTAGCCCATGCATGCAAGTCAGTTTTTCTTGGTTACAGAGGGAACTGGTCAACTCAGCTACACATTCAAGACACTACTCAACTATTGGGAGAAAATGCGCATTTCTGGCTAGGAGCTAGGCTCACTTCCCAGGAGATTTGCGTAATTTCTGGGCAGCGCAGCTGACTACTGCCTAGATTTGCGCAAATTCTAGGCTGAGCAACCCTGTTGGGGAAAATTATGCAATTTTCACTGTGAGTGTTGACTGCCAAAATTGCACAATTCTGGAGCCCAATAGGCTTCTAGTTAGGATTGTGCAATTTCTTGAGGGAACGTTTGTTTCCCTCCTGAATTGCGCAATTTCTTGGTGGAGCTTCTCAGCCTGCAGCTGGACCAAGTCTGGGTGATTAGCCTATGAGGGGAATGCATCGAGCTGTGATCAATATGTTGCCTTTGTGCAAGAAAAACACTGAAGCTTGTGAACTTGATGAAGCAAAGAAAGCTACTATGAAAAGTTGGAAGGGAGGCTCCAAAAAGAAGCCAAGGAAAACTTTTGGAGGGTGGTTGTAGCTGCTACAACATGTCCCATACACCATTATTATTGCACCCACTCCTTAGTTCGCCACAACTTCCCAGCCAACCACCTCACCCTGCACCCACTCTGAAAAATCAATCTCTAGTGCTCTACCCCTTTAGAGTAACTTCCCAGATCCAAACACCATGCAGATAGAGACTCTCCAACACTGGCCATCCTCACAGTTGTTTGGATTCATCTAATTAGGTTGCACATCAAGCAGAGAGAATACACGACAACCTCGTCAAAGAGCATGAGCAATAGAAACAATAATTTCAAGCACTCATAGAGGAAAGCGATCAACTCATATAAGTAAACTAGGACATCCACTCATAACTCAACCAAGTCAATGATAAGCTTCAGGCACTTTGCTGACAATTTTTGATCTTGTTACTAAAGCTCCTAAATATTTTTCATCCTACACACTGGTCAGCTGTTGCAACCACATTCAAGTAGCATGCTCGGGCTTGCTGGCCACAAACATCGAGCTGGAGAAGAACTTAGAAATAGTCATATCAGCACTGCTTGATCAGACTATGAGCTACACCCAGGAAATTGACCAGAAGCTCACCACCGCTGCTATAATAAAACAATCCCTTACTGAAGCCCTCTACAGTGGAAATGCCCTAATGGACTGGGTACATGATTGGTCAGGGAGAAAGGCTGAAAATAATCAACCCATCTACACTCCTCATGAGTAGTTACAAAAAGACATCGCGGACAACAAAACCTGCATGAACTTAGTTTTAATGCAAAAGGTCGATTAAGAGACTGCCTCCATTGAGGCTCGAGTCCAGCAGATAGAGGAAGAATTTGTGAAGACCAAAAAGAAGATCCATGTCCTCCAACCACCGGTCTACCGCCATGTTGTTGCTCTATGGGAGGTTTGCAACAACATTGAAGAAGAGTTGAGTACAATACATAATAGCAGGCCAGATTAGCCAATGCCAATGCAGAAGATGATTTCATTAAATAGACCAAATCCATCATGATTTCATGGCAAGAAACGCTCAATGACTACACCCACTTCCTATAAGAAAGGACCACGACTGTCCCTAAATTGGGCCATTCATTTAGAAAAGAAGACAAGCCTTCGATCGAAAAAGAAGGCCAACATGTAGCAGAAGCAGTTGAAGCAATAGCCCCACAGAAGGAAGGACCAGTGCAGCAACAGGAGGAAACAAAAAAAGCATCAACA
>APFE030173818.1:25832-107421 GCA_000404065.3 Pinus taeda | reverse complement strand
GCATTATGATTTAATAATTAGTTTAACAACTCATCATTAGTCTATTTGCAGTTAGCCTAATTACAACTAGTTTAACCATGTCAAACTGAACACAACTCCATCAACTCCACAATCAACTCCACCAAACTCAACTGATTGAGTTCTAACTGAAGTCATGCATGGAACAACTCAACTAACCCACAAAGAAAGCATATTTCCTTCTGACAGCTACATGTGCCACATCTGTAGCTCAAACTAAAGTTCTCTAAGAGAATAAGATAAAGTTTATAGTCTAAATATTATTATAAGACAATAATATTTGACTTTTCTATTTTTGACAGCCAGTCTAAAAATAGACTTTGATCACTCCTGCTGTGATCACTCCTGCTGTGATCACCCCTACTGTGGTCATTCCTGCTATGATCATCCCTGTTGTGATCCAAAAATAGAACTTGCGCCATAATTTGCCTACGGGCCCACTTAGTGAAGGCAACTCTTTTCACTAAGCTCCATCATCTTGTTGCAATCTCAACATTTAGAAAAGGAGCATATACATGTTGGTTCTACATATCAAAGTAGCATATACATCATAAATTTGATTTGCATATTTGTACGCTGATTCGCTTTGAGGAAAACGCGTGTGCACGCAGGTTCGACACATGGAATTAGCATATACCTTATAAAATATGTTTTAGATGCTTCTGTTTGCTGTTGCATTGTTCTGAGTTTTGGCTTGGGTTATGGTTACTGTATTCTGGTGATAGTGTTCTAAATGATCAGATTGATGGGTTGTCAAAGTGATTGATTGATTCGGTTGTGTTTGGTTTGAAAGGTGATTGGTTGAAGCAGATATATTTGATATAATGTTTTTGATGGATCTAGTCTGAAAATTTATGAAACGTGGTCCCTGGAAGAAAAAGGAGAAGGTCGTAGCCTTTTGTAGGTTAGTGCCTACGTACTAGTAAACACATCGGCTAGTACAAGAGCTAGGGGTTTGTAGATCCCTTCCAATAGAAATTGGAGAACGAGAGAAGGTTGTAGCCATTTGCAGGTAGAAGCCTGTGTACTAGTATAAGACTGCACCAGTACAAAAACTATAAACAAATGTTCTTATTAAAAGAAGACAGAGACGATTGCAGCAGGTGGTTTTCACCCACATTGGGTTTCCACCTTATATCTTGGTGTTCATGTGTGTTTCTTATGTGTGATTCTTTAATCTTTTTTTACTGCACTATCTAATGAATTCTCGATATACTGATTAAAGTTCAATTCAAGATAATTTGGGTAAATCAAAAGATCTCTGCACATACGCTGGTTGCATTAAGTACAGTCGCGTATACATGCTATTTCACTGAGTTGAAGTAGCATATACAAATCAATTTTGAAAATTAAATTATTCATATGATAATACTGATTCAACCCCCCTCTTAGTATTATTTCCAACAATTGGAATTAGAGCAGGTCCTTTAGAAGAAGCTTGATCGCTTGAAGGAAGATCCATCATCATGAGTAATCAAGAAAGTGGGGGATCTATCAGACTGCCAATCTTTGACAGGAGCAACTTTGTTTATTGGAAGGTAAGAACCACAATCTGTCTTCAATCACTTGGAACAGATGTATGCGAAATTGTGGAAGGAGGATATACATTTCCATCAACAATTGCTACAGATACGACAGGTAAAAAGAAATATGAAACCAATGCCAAGGTTGTCAATACATTATTTGGAAGTCTGTCACAATTAGAGTTTTTCAAAGTTATGCAACTCAAATCTGCTAATGAAATATGGGACAAAATCATTCTAAGCTACGAAGGAGACTCTTAGGTAAAATGTGCTAAACTGCAAACTCTCAGAATTCAATGTGAAACTCTCAAGATGCACAATGATGAAAGTATAACTAGTTACTTCTTACGTATAGATAAATTTGTTAATTGCATGAAGTATCTGGGTGAAGAGATAAAGTAAGTTACCTTAGTTGAAAAAGTTTTAAAATCCTTGTCTGCTAAATTTGAAGCAAAAGTATCTGCCATAGAAGAATAGCAGGATCTACAGACTATTACTATGACACAGCTTCACAGAATCTTAACTGCCTTTGAGATGAGAAAAGGAGGTCCATCAGATATGAGAGAAGCCACATTTAAAGCTTCAACAAAAGGAAAAGAAGAACTCAATGAATCAGGACATATTTCAGAAGAAGAAGAAGAAGAAGCAAACTTTGTCAAGGACCTTCAACAGGGTTCTGGAAGATTCAAAGGTAAACTACCTTTCAAATGTTTTGACTGTGGTAGAGTCAGTCATTATGTTTCCAAATGTCATCATAAAGATAAATATGATAAAGGGAAGGAATCTACAAAATGGAATAGAAAACAAAGTGTAAGTAAAAAGAGCTACTATACTCATGAATATAGCGATGGTTTGTCAAATAGTGATGAAGATGAAAATAGTAACGACTATAGACTTCTGATGGCTTATGAAGATGATGATTTTTTGGATGCTTTAGATGAGGATGACCTTTATGAAGAACTCTCTAAAATCAAAATCTGTTTAGAAGAAATGAATATGGTTATAGATACCTTGACATACCAACTTGTAGAAAGAGAAAAACATAATGAAAAACTAGAATGTGAAATTGTGGGTCTAAGAAAGGATCTTGAGAAAACAAAACCTCTCAATCTTAGATTTTCTAAAGGATAAGAAACATTAAATGAAATTATGAAAGTGTAGCAGTCTCCTCTGATAAAGACAGGTCTTGGATATACTGAAGAAGCATCTCAATCAAAGAAGCTATCAACCTCCACTAAAAGCTATCTTGATGTAGCAAAGAGCGGTGAACAGTTTGACAATCGTCAGCAAAGGCATAAAGCAAATCACCAAGTAAATCAGGCTCAATTTACTTCAAGGATGAATAGAAGCCACAACTAGCCTCAAGTAAATCGTACTCAATTTGCCTCAAAGATGAATATTAATAGAAACTACAATCACCAGGTCAGTAGATTTGATAATCGCAGGAACTTCTTCAATGGTCAATGTTTCTCATGTTATAACTTTGGACATAAAGCTGCTCAATGTGTTGCTTACAAAACCATCATGACTAGAGAAGCATGAAAATCAAAGGAATGTGACAGGGATCAAGAAAATTTCCTATAATAACTTTTCTCGTCTTGAAAATGAAATAGAGTGCTCAATCTGTAACAACTTTGGCCATGAAGACTCTGAATGCAGGAGTAAATTTCAGTAAATATCTCAAAAGGGGAAAACTCCATTAAATCCCAAAACATGGAGAAAGAAATAACCGCAAACAGATAGATGCGGTATTGCCTTGTATGTACAAGGACAAGAAAACCGGTGGTACATTGACAATGGATGCTCAAAACACATGATAGGTGACAGAGAAAAAATACACTCATATAATGCCTTAGAAAAGGAAAAGTGTCTCATTTGGAAATGGCACTCTTGTTGTCATAAAAGGTAAAGGCCCTATTTTCTTGAAAGAAAAAGTTAAAGCTAGAAATGTTATGTATGTTGATGGCTTAAAAGATAACCTGTTGAGTGTGAGTCAAATGTGTGATCAAGGAAATGAAGTAGTGTTTTGATCAAATGGATGTGTTTTTCGTGAGCTTGATACAAGAGAAACCATGATTAAAGGTACAAGAACTCCAAACAACCTATACATACTCAAGGGAGGACTACAATAGTGTTATCTAAGCAAAAATGATGAAAATT
Source organism: Pinus taeda (assembly GCA_000404065.3). NCBI lineage: Eukaryota > Viridiplantae > Streptophyta > Pinopsida > Pinales > Pinaceae > Pinus > Pinus taeda. Next base: position 103,720 of record APFE030173818.1, on the reverse strand, counting down.
GGCTATGGCACAGAAGATTGGGACATCCAAGATTTTCTCAAATAAGAAAAGCACGAGATCTTCCAGATATCAACATTCCTGAAAATACTATATGTAAATGATTTCAATTCGGTAAACAAACCATATCTCAATTCATCAAAAAGGAAGGATCAGCTAGTAAGCCTCTTGAACTTGTTCATACTGATTTATGGGGACCATCAAGGAAAAAGTCACCTCGTGGAGAAGAATACTTTATATTGTTCATTGATGGTTTTTCCAGAATGTGTTGGATAGGTCTTCTAAAGCATAAAGATGAAGCATTTGAAAAGTTCAAAGCCTTCAAAGCTTTGATTGAAAATGAATCAGATCACAAAATCAAATGCCTTAGATCTGATCGAGGAGGGGTACCTTGGATGAATTCTTTGACTTTTGTGGACAACCTGGAATAAAAAGGCAGTTCTCCACCACAAGGACTCCTCAACAAAATGGAGTGGTAGAAAGGATGAACGACACTGTTCAAAAAATGGTTCGTGCTATGCTAGATGAATTTGGAACTCCTGCAACCTTCTAGGGTGAAGCTGCATTCGCCACCATCACTATTCTCAACCAACCAAATGTTTGGGTAAACAACACTCAAAATTTGCATGAACTTTGGTATGGTAAAATTCCTACGGTAAAGTACTTCAAAGTTTTTGGAAGCAAATGTTACATTAAAAGGACTATTGAAAAACTTGATAAGTTTTAACCTAGAGCAGATGAAGGTGTTCCTCTTGGCTACTCTTCCTGAAGTAAAGGATATAAATGTTATAACAAAATAATTGGGCAAATTATTGAAAGTATTGATGTTGTAGTTGATGAAGCATGCAAAAATCCAAAATAGATAAAAACAGAAGATCATGACAATGAAGAAGATGAGGATCATTTTCCCACACCAAATCACACTGATTCTGAAGAAGAAACTAATGAAGCACTAGAAGAAGAGATAACAATAGAAGAAAGGACTTTGTCCAGGTATGTTCAGAAAAATCATCCAGAAACTCAAATTTTTGGAGGAAAAAGGGGTAGGTGTGTTGAAAAGAAGAACTATCGCCGAAACCTCAAGCTATCTAGCATTACTATCTTCCACTGAACCTCAAAATGTGAATGAAGCATGCAAAGATGAATGTTGGGTCAAGGCCATGAATGAAGAACTTGAGAAAATTGAAAAGAATAATACTTGGGAATTAGTTCCTAGACCCATGATAAGAATATCATAGGAACTAAATGGATATTCAAAAACAAGCTGAACGAAAATGGAGAAGTTATTAGAAACAAGGCTAGACTTGTTTGCAAAGGATATGCTCAAAAAGAAGGTATAGATTTTGAAGAAACTTTTGCACCTGTTGCTAGACTTGGAGCCATAAGAATGTTTCTTGATCTTTCTAGCTTTCAGAAATTCAAAGTATACCAAATGGATGTAAAATATGCCTTTATTAATGGAGACTTAGAAGAAGAAGTCTATATTGAACAACTAGAAGGATTCATTCTTGGAAATGATGCAAAAATTGTATGAAAACTCGGAAAAGCTCTCTATGGTCTAAAACAGGCTCCAAGAGCATGGTATTACTATCTTGACAAATATCTCCACCAACAAGGTTTTTCAAAGGGGTTAGCAGATAGCAATCTATATACAAAGATGGACACTGATAAATTGCTAATAATTGTTGTGTATGTTGATGATATCATTTTTCGTAGCAATGAAGAATCCATGAGTCAAAATGTTTCCTTAGTAATGTAGCAATAATTTGAAATGTCCTTGCTTGGTGAGGTCACCTACTTTCTTGGTCTACAAGTTTAGCAGAATAAAGATGGTATTTTTCTCTCACAAACCAAATATCTCAAATAGATCCTGAAAACGTACGGCATGGAAGATTCTAAACTAGTATGTACTCCAATGGTAACAGGATGCAATCTTAGCTCAAATGATGAATCAATAGCAGTACATCAACCAACTTACAGATCCATGATTGGCAGTCTGCTTTATCTAATAGGTACCCAACCGGACATCATGCATGTAGTGGGAATAGTTGGAAGATTCCAAGCAAATCCTAAGGAAACACATATTCAGGCAGTCAAAAGGATTTTCAAATATCTTCAAGGAACACAAAACTTTGGTTTATGGTATCCTAGAGATACAGATCTTACACTTCATGCATATACAAATGTAGTTTGGGTAGGAAGTGTTGATGACAGAAAAAGCACTAGTGGTGGTTCATTCTATATGGCTTCCAGGTTAGTTTCTTGGTTCAACAAGAAACAAAGTTCAATTTCATTATCTACAGCTGAAGCAGAATATGTGGTTGTTGCATCTTCCTACACACGACTACTTTGGATGATGCAAACCTTGCAAGACATTCAGATCACATGTACTCCACCCATCTCCATTCTATGTGATAATACAAGTGTCATCAGTATTTCAAAGAATCCAGTCATGCACCCCAAGACCAAGCATATACCCATCAAATATCATTTTGTACGTGAACAAGTGCTTGAACAAAAAGTAAAACTGGAATATGTTCCCTCCAAAGAATAGGTTTCTAATATATTTACTAAACCATTGCCCAGAGAGACATTTGAATATCTCAGACAAAAGCTGGGAGTAGTTGTTGCATCATCCTACTGTTAAATCCGATTTTCTTCAATGAAAGGTGGTTATACGCGAGTTTCATAAAGCGTAGTCACATACATATGCAAGTTTATGTGGGCATAGTCGCGTATATGATGGTTTGAAGGAAAATAGTGGTCCAGACTCAGAAAAAAGGGGTCTACCATGGTTTTGTCAATTATCTGCTCTATTTGATGATGGTTTCACTCTGCTGATAACATGTGGAAATATATTGGTTCTCATAAAGTTGTTGATAACTTGATGAATATCTGATTGATAATGATGCTTTGATATCTCTTACTGACATATGCAATGATCAGATCTGACAGTGAACAAGTGGAATAGGTTCAGGGGGAGAACATGGTTGATGATAATTTGGGAACTAATGATGGGCATACACAGGTTTTTGGTTTGGATGTTTATTGACAGATTCTACTGATGGTGCAGATCATATGATAGTTGTGAATGACTATCATGGCCTTGTTTTGGATATTTGGTCTATTTTATATAAGTCATGTACATATTTTAATGTAAAGGTCATGAAAAGACCTAATTTGTAACCCCACCATGCATCGGATGGATTATGTAATGTTTGTGTTTCTCCATGTATAAACAATTGTATATCCCACTTGGTTGGATGGATGAGTCAAATTAGGTATATCCCCACTTGGTTGGGAGACATATGTATTAGTGATAGGAAGGTCATTTGCTATGTATGTATAGAGTCATGTTCTTCTTTTAGAACATATTTTTGCAGACTTTGCTTATGCTCAGGAGGAGCATGGACTCGATCATGGGAGCTAAATCAACACACTTTAGCATATCAGAGATTTCAGCATGCACTCAGGGGGAGCATGACTCTTTGCCCTTGATGTCAAGGGGGGAGAGTGGCTTGGTGTGGTTGTTGTTTCCATTAAGTCCAAAGGGGGAGATTGTTGGCATTATGATGTATGTGTTGTACTTGATGGCAACCCACTTATAGTAGAACAAATCACTTGTATATGGTAACTAGATGAATCTCCAGAAGAGATATCAGATGTAACAGAATGCATGACAGTAGTGTTTACAGATGTGATGAAGTGCAGGGCAACTTCAAGGAATCAGTTCAGAAGGAAACTCACTCAGATAAAAGATCACAGTATACTAGGTTAACAACACAAAGTTACAAGAATGCACAGAATGAAGAAAGAGAGGTATACGCAAGTTCACCATTGGCTAAGCCGAGTATACACGGGGGTTCACTGTGTAGAAGTCGCATATACGTACAAACACACTTTCATAAAAGGAAAGGTGCATATACATTGGAAAACTAAGTTTTTGGTCTAAAGTATTTGGTCCATGGTATTTGGTCTGAGGTATTGACCCTAAGTATTTGATCCAAGGTATTGGTCCTAAGTGGTTTGGTCCATGGTATTGAGAAAGGCCTAAAACTATAAAAGGAGGAGAAGATCATTAGGCCAAGATACACAAGCATTGAATATCTGATGAAGTGTGAGATCCAATATGCAGGTTATTGGGTTATGATGCATTGTTGGATCTGAACCAAGGAGGAACCTTAGCATTTGATGAAAGATAATATCTAATGATGTACCAGGATCTCAAGGCTTGAAGTGAATTATCTTTATGTTATTTGATCATGTATTTTAATAACTCACGTATGTTGTAGTCAGTAAATATGATGATCTGGGTATGACTGAAGTCTGGAATAATTGTAATGTTTAAATCATCATTTACAAATCTGTACACAGGTTCACTTTAGAAAAGGAGTGTATACATGTTGATTCTGCATATCAAAGCGGCGTATACATCATAAATTTGATTTGGGTATATGTACGCTGATTCACTTTGAGGAAAGCACGTGTGCATTCAGGTTTGACACATGGAAGTAGTGTATACCTTATAAAATATGTTTTATATGCTTCCGTTTGTTGTTGCAGTGTTATGGGTTTTGGCTTGGGTTCTGGCTACTGTATTCTAGTGACAGTATTCTGAATGATCAGATTGATGGGTTGTCAAAGTGATTGATTGATTCAGTTGTGGTTGGTTTGAAAGGTGATTGGTTGAAGCAAATATATTTGATATAATGTTGTTGATGGATCCAGTCTGAAAATTTATGAAATGTGGTCCCTGGAAGAAAAAGAAGAAGGTCTTAGCCTTTTGTAGGTTGGCACCTATGTACTAGTAAACACATCGGCTAGTACAAGAGCTAGGGGGTTGTAGCTCCCTTCCAGTATAAGCTGGAGAATGAGAGAAGGTTGTAGCCTTCTGCAGGTAGAAGCTTGCGTACTGGTATAATATTGCACCAGTACAAAAACTGTAAACAAAATTTTCTTATTAAAAGAAGGCAGAGATGATTGCAGCAGGTGGTTTTCACCCACATTGGGTTTCCACCTTATATCTTGTTGTTCATGTGTGTTGCTTATGTGTGATGCTTTAATCTGTTTTTACAACACTATCTAATGAATTCCTGATACACTGATTAAATTTCAATTCATGATAATTTGGGTAAATCAAAAGATCTTGGCATATACGCTGGTTGCATTAAGTACAGTCGCATATACACAATATTTCACTGAGCTGAAGTAGTGTATACAAATTAGTTTTGAAAATTAAATTATTGATTTGATAATACTGATTCACCCCCCCTCTTAGTATTATTTCCAACACAACACCCTCATTATTTGATGAATCGAGCAGAGGGGTGGATGAGAAGGAAGGATGTTCACCCTCGGTGCTTTCAAGAAATATATATGACCGATTGGATGGATATTCCAAGGAAGATGTGTCCTCTCCGCACTGTAATGATAAACTGACATCCAACATGTCCCGTGAATGATAAAAAGTAGAAGCATTCAGAAATGAGTTTTCACAGAGGAAATCAACAATGGTAGAATCACAAGGGATATCAGGATGAAGTGGATGAGGTGTGGCTGGAAGGGGGTCATCCTTCACCCTGAACTCTTCTTTAGATTCCCACACACACTCATCATGAATGATGGCACAGGTTGGATGCATAACACCAACTCCATTGACAACTTGATCCTCGTTCACAACAGGTGAGGCATCTAGAATGGGAGAACACAAGACAGTATAATCCATAGGATCAACAGAACATGAGGACGAAGGACGAGGGAAAGATTCCACGTGATAACCAATAGGCTTGCTAGCCAAATCTATTCAAATCTCAAGAGCGTATGGGGTGGGAGAGCATGAAAGTTCAACAGAGGCATGTGCATGATCTCCCACATCAATCCATGGTGGTGGAGCTGTTTTATGAGGTGAAGGTGGAAAACCACTTGTGACAGTGACTGTGTGTGCCTATGATTGCGTAGCTCCATCACCGAAGTGTGCTGAGCGGGGTTCAGATATGTGAAGACGATACTCAAATCTTCCATCAAGAAATTCCCAATCAATACCATCTTCTGTGAATTGGTATGAAAGATTAAAAAAGCGTGTGTGAAACTCTTCAACGTATTCATCAGGTGCTTTTCATAATTTCATAATTTCTTTGTTGAGTGCTTTACGATCATAGTGATTGAAAGCACAGTATATCTCTGTGACCAGATTAACAAGAGAATGAATAGATTTTTCGGGCAGTGTAGCACACCAGTGCATTGGGTTCCCTCGAAGTGTGTAGATGAACAATGTGCAGCTCATGTATTCTTCAAAGAATCCATGTCTTTCGCATGAGCCTACAACACGACCACATGCCTTACCAAGGCTACATAGCCTGCACCATCAAAAGTTTTATGAGACAAGTTATCCGAGAGTTGTTCCGAGATGATGAAATCATTTCCATAAGACATAAATTCTGGAAGAGAAACTCGGTAGTGAGTCATGATAGATGTGTAGAGATTTAAAACAGATGTGAGGACTCAGCTTGTCATCTAGCCCTCCTTCTAGCACCAGAATGTTGACGGTGCTGGACCCGCCAACATGTTAAGGGGATCTCCCTGGTAAGAAGTCCCAATTATACCTCAGACTGTTTGGTGTAGGAGTCCCAGTAGTGGGTTGTAAGGTAATGCCTTGACCAAGATGTCGCATAGAGGAAAGTAAGATAACTCTATTGGTAGTAAGGGTGTGACTGATGCAGTGACTCAAGGAAGGTGTATGAAAGGTTCTAACACATAAGGGGGATATGAGGATAAAGATGAGTTCTAGGTTGAAAGGGATCAGTCCCAACTCAGCTAGGAACACACAACAACAAAGGACATGCACAACTTCCAATGGAGTAGTCCACTTAGAGGTGGTAGTCACATCATATAAGGTAAGATAACACATACAACACTCATGGATCAATCTAAATGAGTGCAATGGTTGCTACAATGAGCTTCATATGAAAGTTCTGTCTGATGTTGGACAGAGCATTCGACGCGGATGAGACAATATTAACAACGAATACAACACATTTCCATTAATAGATTATGCATTACAACAAATGAAATAGTTCAGATGTAGAACACAGGTTAAAGAAACATGCATTACAAGTGTTAAAGATTAGTCTTACAACAGATACAATACATGTGTGAAAATGTGTTGGCTCTTATTATATAAATAAGTGTAAGCTCCATTCATACAATACTTCCATGTCAACCTGCTAGCCCCAATAGTGAAATGTTACAACCACATCCACCTGCTCCTCCAAAGAGATTTACTAGCTTCGTGCAGTGGAGAAGCCAAGGCATGTTACAATACTATCCAATCGCTTTCCAAAATAGTCTTATCAAAAGCTTGGCTGATCAAAAAGCCTCTACAATGAGTTATAAGGGACTATTTATAGCAAAGGGTCAAGTGACCTTTGACATTCCCCTTTGTGACAGTTCAACTACCCTCATGACTCTTCATCTACTCTATGACTGTTACATCCAACTATTGACACTTGACTTACACTTAACATGACTCAACATTACAATGCACATGTACTCATGTGAGACAACATGGATTGAGAAAGCCATGCAAGACATCACTAACATTCGGTCCGTTGTGATGAGACCAATTGTTTCAAATGCTTGTGATGGAGACGGTGGTGAGATGATGCCAAGCTTGGTCATCCGTGATGGTGTGCATGCACCTCATGGTGACATCTTGTTGAAGCGAAGTCTTGCCTCCATTGGAATGGTGCGTTGGTTCGACTCCTTCATCCAAATCGTATCCTGAAATGTGCATGGTATTCTTGGGTGTGGCTAAACTAGAAACACACTAATGCATAATGTCCATGCTAATCTTCAAGTGTGTGTTGGTGGTCATGCGCATCAACTTGCCGAAGTACATGTTCAGCTCCAGTTGGACATGCTTCTTGTATTCGACCTAGTGAGTGTGTTGAATGGTTTGGATTGCATGCGGGTGCAAAATGAAATGCATTCTGTTGAATCCCTTGCATACGATCAACAACACTGCTCACCATGTCTGCTCTGTGTCAGCTATTGGGATGGATCTTTAACTTGTACTGACAAAGTTGCATTCGTGAGTGCATGTTGCACCCACTGTTGTTCCTATTCCTACTGCAACTCATTTGTCCATCTGTGCAGCTTCATGTTCCTCCTCATTTATTTCTTCAACACATGCAACTCCTTCTTTGTTCCATCTTCTTCCTTTGCGTGATCTTCATGTCATGTCGTCACTTCATAGTCAGAGTCTCCAAAGTTACTTTCATCATCAGTGGACCTGCTTGATCTTGCAACCTTATTCTGCCTCCATGTTGTCAACAACTCTCCTCTTACATTCATTTCATTCGGAATTCTGTCTTCAACTACTGTTCATGACACTGCTGGTGATGATGTTGCTGCTATCATATCTTGATTTCCTTTTCTATGAACAACTGGATGTCTTTGTGGGTAGGAAATTCCATGGGCACTTGATCGACTGCATCCTCAAGTGTGCTCTGAATGGTGTCTTCGTCTCTTCTCTCTTGGAAACCATTCTACCTATATTGTTGAGAGGCAGATGAACACCTGGGATGCCTGGAGACATGGAAACACTCATGGTAAGAAATGCGTCAGTTGAAAACCAAAATGAACATGAGAACTGACTTGCAACATACTTGGGTGCATGATCATGAAGGTTGCACAATTTCGGTTGGGAGGTTGGGAGACCAACTACCAAGACTACAAAAATCACAGTTTGGGTTGTTGGGAGACTGGCTAACTATTAGAACTATGCAATGCATAGTCTAGTTTGGCTACTAACTATTGGGATTACACAATGGGCAATTCCAGCTGGGAAGGACACCTGGCCTAGGGAAAATTTGTTCAATTTCTTGGGCCAAGCATCCACTGTCCTCCAAAAATGCATAAAATAGTCCTAGAGGCTAGTGCTGGGAAGGAATGCACAAATATGGAGAGAAAGGTGAGCATTCCTTCCCCAGATTATGCAATGTAGCCTTGGTTAAGGCAGAGTCCAAGCCAAACTTGGCCTGACTCGCCGATAGGCAACTGAAAGAAACTAAGATAGTAAATTCATGGTGACACTAAGTGATAGAAGAAGTGATTGACAATGCATGAAAAGCATGAATTAATGATTCAACAAATAGATCAACATCCATGTGGGTGAGGCAATTTGTCGGTTGGGTGAACATCCGTGCAAAACAGTTTCATGCACGTGAGAGCGGTGAGATACAACAAAAACTGAAACAAAGCTAGGACAAGTTAGTATACATGTAAATGATAGTAAGAATTCAAATAAATCAAGCAAATAGTACTCCCACAAGCGTAAACACAAAAAGCGACAGAAATGCAGCAAAAGGCATGGGAAGCAAGCTTACCCCAAAACAAATGAGCTTAATGTGTCGACTGCTCCTAAATGCAATGTGGGATGTCAGAGCTACAAGGTTGATGTGAGGAATGAGCTTTGTAGCATTTGGTTGATTAGTTTTGATAACATCGATGTTGTGAAGCACATGCCACAAATCTAGTGGAAGCGACACTTGATGGGAGGTTTCTGAATTGGTCCTTGCATGTAACCTCCAACTGCTAAACATAGACCCCTAAAATAAGGGATGCCTTTGCATGATGCCTTGGGAGAATAAGCACATGCATGCAAGTTTTTTTTGCTTGGTCCCGGTGGGAACCAGTCAACTCAGTTGCACATGCAAGAGGTTGTTCAACTACTTTAAGGAAATTTGCATTTCAGGATGGGAGCTGGGCTGACTTCTTAGGAGATTTGTGCAATTTCTGAGCAGACTAGATAAATACTACCCGGATTTGTGCAAATTATGGGTTGAGCAGCCCTCCTAGGGAGAATTTCACAATTCCTACTAGGAGTGTTGACAGGAAGGATTCCCCAATCCTGGAGCCGAGCAGGCTCCCAGACAGGATTGTGCAATTTTTGGAGGGAAGGCTGGTTACCCCCCAAAAATGCACAGTTTTCTTGGGAAGCTTCTCAGTCTGCAGTTGGACCAACTCCGGGTGAACAGCTTGTGAGGGGGGTGGATCAAGCTATGATCGACAGGCTTCCTTTATGCAAGAAAGACATTGAAGGTTGTGAACTTGATGAAGCAAGGAAAGCTGCTATGAAGGTTGGAAGGGAGGCTCGAAAGCAAAGCTAAGGAAAACTTTTGGAGGGTGGTTGTAGCTGCTACAACATGTCCATATAGTTACCCAATGATGAGGCTCATCAAGTAAGTCCCAATTATGTTGGGAGAAGTCCCAACTCTGCTAAGAACACACAACACAATAGGACGTGCACAGATTCCAACAGAGTAGACCACACGGATGCGGCAGTCACAACACACAAGGGAAAATAACATGTATGACACTCAGTGGATTAGTCCACATGAGTGAAATAGTTGTTACAACAAGTTTTATGTGAAAGGTCTGTCTGATGTCCAGGAAGGTAGCCACCACAGGCGAGACATTGTTAACAACATATACAACACATTTTCATTAATACATTATGTATTACAACAAGTTAAATAGTTCAAATTTGAAATAAAGGTTAAATAAACATTCATCACAAGTGCTTTATATTAGTCTTACAACAGTTACAATGCATGTGTGAAAATGTTCTGGCCTTTTAGCAGGCTTCTGAATTAAGAAAAAGTTCCAAGACACATCATTACACCATACATCACTAACCTCTTGTGAGGGGCATTGGACCCACTACTTACTCCTCAAAGAAATTATTACGGACTCTCTTTCCTATTTGGGAAGCACTAAGGTGAAAAGTGATTTGCATTTACAAATGAGGGGGTATTTATAGCCAAGGGTGAAACTAACCCTTGTGGCTGTTCGACTACCATCATTACTATTTGACTTCCATGACTTTTCAACTTTACATGACTCTTTGTACAACAAGTGGGGCTCTTGGACTTCCACATTACATTACATTGATGGAGAGTACGACCCATAATAGAGATGTGGATGACATGACTCAACGTGAAAGTGATGGTACATTTGTGCCGTTGTTGGTGTGCATGTCGAGTTGCAGTGTTGTTGGGCGATGGATGTGCTCATGGTGTGTCACAACTTCACCTCTATATGGAAAAGTGCATGGATTCTTCGATGGTTTTTGGTTCACTTGATTTTTATTTTTCACATTGCTCCTTGCTTGTATGTTATAAGGCTTGACAAGTTCGTTTGTTCGTGAAAGGTGCATGTTCACTCATCTGTCTGTCCGCGAGCACATCTTTGCATGATCGTCCATTTGCGAGCACATCTCTTTGCATGAATCATTTGTTCTTTTGTTGGTGAACCTATTCTTTTGTGTGTTCTCCCCTTCATTCATCCTGTTCGTCATCACACCATGTTTGTTTGTGTACCTGTTCCTATAGTCACTCATGACGAGATGACATAAAATCCAAAAAAACTCCTATTCTACCATGATACATGATCATTTCATATGCAGGTGACTGGGAGAGGAAAGAAGGTCATGAGGTGGGATGGAGGCTTCAACCACTACTGATGAAAACTGTGCAAGAGTCAATGGGTGATGGAAATGGGCAATTCAGATTGATAGTGACTATCCACGAGGTCTGCCCAATTGGAGGAAAAAACTACACAGTTTTTTAGGGGAACAGTTTGGGCTACCAAAAGATTGGGCAGGCAAACTCTGTGTAGTTTCTGAAAAGAGCAGGTAGTGGGTCTTGGCAAAAAAAAATGCGCAATTTTTTGGAGGACTAGGTCAGGCTGCAGGGAGGCTTGGTAGAAGTGCACAATTTTTTGGAGGAACTGACTTGGATTTTGGCAGCCAAAGCTACACAATTCCTGGAGGGACCTGGCAGCTAGCTGCTAGGTCACTAGAAACAAAAAATGCGCAATTCCTAAGGGGAAATGGCAGTCAGTTGTCGGGAGATTCGCAGCAGAAACTACACAATTCCTGGAGGGAACCAGCAGTCTGCCTCTGGGAGTTGATGGGAGTTTGGCCTACTAATCATCTCTATGCAATTTTTGAGCTAAAAAGACTATTGGACAATAGAGGACCTGCTCACGAAAACTACATGATTTTCTAGATGAGCAGTTTGTCAACTGTTGGGAGGGCTGGCTGGAAAAATTGCATAATCTCCTGACAGAGATAGGGATGGGCACTGGGTGTCTATTTGGCCTGTCTACACAATTTTATCAGTCAGCAAAGTGGGCAATGCTTGCATCCTCTACACAATTTTTCAGGGGAGTCAGTCCCAGTGTGGCTGCCAAGTCAATCTCTCCTATTGACCAGCATGGAGTCTTATTGATTTTCTTGCGGGCATTACATCTTGAAATGATTTTCTTCGTGTTCTTACACAGTTCTAGGTGACAATCGATCAAGTCGTTGGTGGGGTGATGGTCCGGTTATGAGAGGGGAATCTGGTCGTCAAAACTTCAGCAAAATGACTAAGTGTGTGAATGAGTGAAATATGCCTATGTGATCTTGCAACACACACTTGCATGAATCGACAACGAGACGACTCAAATCATCCAGACACATATGTACAACATGACTAACCAACGGTGTAGGTGGCAAGCATGACACTTGTGATTTATCATTGGTCGACCATGACGACGCTTGTGCGACAATGAATGTGACTCTATGCGTGAGTGCGGCAAATGTTTTCATAGTGAACACAACAAGTACACATGAAGCGAAGACTTTGATCATAACCAAAACATGGTCACAAGAACAACTTTAACATCAACATGCAAGACTTGGTGAAATGAACAAGCAAGGTTATTGCGAAGACTCATGCGAGCTCATGGAGTGAACCCGAGTGTGTGCAATCATCAAGTGAAACTCTTAAGGGAGGCTCCAAAATTGGGTGGAGGCCAAAATTTTGGAGGGTGGTTGCAGCCGCTACAACAGGACCTAACACATCCAGACAATAATACCAAAGATAATATTGTAAACAACATTACAAATGGTGATGGGATGGAAGCCACCCGGGTATGTAGTCACTCCATTCTTTGGAATGAGTGTGAGGAAAGTATCGTTCATTCCTAGCCACATTAGTTTAGAATGACATGAATCTTCCACTAGAGTATGGATTTCCTTACCCAAGAAATGCCACCCTGCTTTGTAAAACTCCGTGGTGAAACCATCCAATCCTGGTTCTTTGTTCACAGGGAGTATTCTAACCACCTCTTCTACTTCTTCATACGTGATCTTCCTCATGAGCAAATTATTCTGGTCCTCCGAAATTATTTTAGGAATACATTGACAAATTTTGGAGATAGATTCACTTCTATCCACTTATGGTTCTCGAAATAGTGATTGGAGATGCCTGATTAGTTCTTCTATGATCTCCTTGAGTTGAAGCAGGTGGTTGCTATCTAGTCCATTCAAAGAAAATATTTGGTTTACCTTCCTGTGTTTTAAGATGGTCCTATGAAATAATTTTTTGTTGCACTCCCCCTATTTGAGCCATTGGATTCTTGATTTTTTCCTGTACAATATATCTTCTTGCTTTTGCGTTGTTCTAATTCAGTTAGGACTCCCCCCTCCTATTCTATTAGTTCCTTTCTTCTCCCTTCCAAGATAATTCTTTGTTGTATTACCTTCATTGCGTCTTCCAATATGCACATATCTTGGTCAATGTCCCCGAAATTTGACTTGTTCCATTCTTTTATTTTCCTTTTCAACTCCTTCAGCTTAAGTTGGAAGGTTTCCATAGAGTTGCGCACTTTTATGCTTATTTATTTCCACCATGCTTCCAGTTTGGTGATGAAGTCCAAGTTCTTCATCCAAAAGGATTTGAAACGAAATGGGCTATTCAGGGGAGCCATCCTTGGGTTGATTTCAAGGCTTATCGGCCAAAGATCTGAGCCAAGGCAAGGAAGGACCATGGCTTGTAAGAAAAGATACCACTGGAGGATGTTATTAGAAATGAGAAAGCGGTCCAACCGAGATGTTATCTAGTGATTCTTGTCTTGTCTATTATTCCATGTGAAGGAATCATTCCCAAACTCAATATACTGAACTTCCAAGGCTTGGATGGTTGCTTGGAAGCCCAGAGATATTGGGTCTGATCTTTTGATCCCTCCCTTTTCTTGCTTAGGTCCTTGATCATATTGAAGTCCTCTACTTGGATCTAGATTGAGCTTTCTATTATGCTTTCAAAATATCTTATATTCCATAAGAACCCATTCTTGGCTCCTGGTAGTGTAGGGCCATACACTCCCATAAGCCATACTTTCTCTCCGGATCTGATGTACGCGAACGGACCAGAGATGGAGTTTGGAGAGGTGATCCAGCTTTCGAAGAAGATGGATCTGGGATCCCAAAGGATTCCCACCCCCTGCATAGCCCCTTTCATCTAGCACCATGCACTCCACTTTCGGCCAAATCTTCTAGTGACGCCTTTAAGTTTTTCCATTGTTACTTTAGTTTCATGGAGTACTACAATATCCGACTTCTCTTTATGCATCCTATCCTTTAGGTATCTCAACTTCCCCTTGGATTTGATTCACCTTATGTTCCATGATACTAACCTCATTGAGGGGTCAATGAGATGGAGCATTGGTAGTACTTTGTCAAGACATTAGCCTAACCTGAGTTAACTAGGATCACCCCTGCCTTGCGGATCACCTCGTTGGTGGGTTTCCTTCCTTTTTTCCTAGTGCTCAAATTGGTTTCAAACCTTCTCCCAGGCGGATCACCTTCTTGTATGGTCATTTCCGTCTAGGGGGTGGATCAAGTGGGGCCTATCATTGTTCCCATTCTCTGTATGTCTTATGAAATTGTGCCAGCTAATCTTGAGGTATTTCCTCCAAGCCATCCTTAGCCTAACTCCATAGATAGGCCACCATTACCCTTTCATCTGAGTTAAGCTAATCCAATTTGGCATCTTGTTCCAACGCTTGCCTCACTTGTGCGATGACTTGTTGAATTTCTTTTCCCGCCATTTGTTCTTCTGGAGACTTACATTTACTAGGTTGTCTATTTTTAGGGTTTTTTGTGATGGTCTACACTTCCATAGTCGTTTGAGTCGCAAGTGTTTCCTTAGGTCTGGTTGATTGCTCGGTTTCACTTGCCTCCGTGAGGAGGGAAAAGCAGTTAGTGACGGGGTGGTTGGAAGTCATCAGGGAGGTCCCAGGCAGTGTTGGAGGAGGGCCATGAGTGACTTGGGAAGGGACTGCTTTGTTGGATGGAGGCCAACACCTTGATACTTCTGGAAACCCATCTAAGGAAGGATTCATTGGGGCAACATTAGCTTGTTGAGGATAGTCATGAAACAAATGTCCATACTTATGCCAGAGCCCGCATTTAAAGGGGACATGTTCATAATCTAACAACTACGACTAGAATTCATCCTAGTACTCAATCTCCATTGACTCGGGGAGGGGTTGGGATATATTCATATAAAAGTAAATCCTAGCATAAGAGGAGAACTTGTAAGGTCTAGTAATCTCAGAGATCTGCACAAACTCCCTGATGGAGTTATCGATTGATTCCAAAATATCCATTTCCCATAAGTCTTCTACTAGGGAGTATAGTCGAACCCAGATAGGGGCTGCAAGGAACTATTCCTTCTCTGGATTATAACATGGTTCGGTTCCCAGTGTCTCATGAAGAGACCTGTACAATTCATAAATTACAACCCATCATCCAAGATGCATTCACGATCCTCCATATCTTTGAAAATCACATTAAAGAACCCCTTCACCCATAGTCGTAGGTTAAATGGTGCTCTTGGCTATCGTTTTAGTTGGATCCATCTCAAAATGTATGATTCCTGAGAAAATGCCCATGAATTTGAAAATGACTGCATGGTCTTGCATAAATTGTTGATACTACTCCAGACGATGGTTGGGTATTACCACCATAGGGTTTTAAGAGGCTTTGGGAAAACATCAGCCTTGGATTCAGGCTTTCCACTGTGCTCCTAGAGCTTGCATCTCCTATGTGTTTCATTTTCATAGGCTTGAAGAGGAAGGATTGTGGGAAGGGCGATTGGAGCTTTCTAATATGGCTTTGAAGGAGAGGGGGCCGATCCCCCTCCCTCTAAAGGACCCAGCATGTGGGTGCACAGTCATTCAGATGTAGTAGATCAAAGGCATGTGGGTGCACAGTCATTCAGATGTAGTAGATCAAAGGCATGTGGGAGAAGTTACCCTAAAAGGGAGCTAAAGCACTCCAACAGGGATCCAAGACACCGTGCCATCAGAGTAGATGAGAAACCCTAAAATTTCCTTTTCTATGTCACCTTTTAGTCCATTAAATATTCAAACTACATTCTAATACTAATTAACTTTAAAATAATTGTTAGTTTAATATCTCAAACCATGAAAGGAAAGTTTCTTTCGACCTAAAAGAAAGGATCGTCAAGCTTCTAATCTTTCATGTTGTATTTTAAAGCAAAATTGAATATCCCTATAGGTAAATATATTTTATTGATCTAGATATGCTTAGAATATTTCTATTTTGTTTTGGTATTTTTTTTCTTTGGGTACATCTCTTAGCCCGCCTGAATGATGGATCAATCTGATGGAATTGTTTTACATATATGCATTAGGTATATCGTTGTGTGCGGGTGAAATCTACCATTGAAAATGAGGTATACTTTTTACTTAGGGGAGAGATATCTAATGTTGTGTAGGGACTAGTAATTGATATAGTACTGGTCCCACCAAACCACTAGAAATTGAGAGATATGAAACCAATATTTAAACAAAAATAAATAACATTAAGTGCAAATACATTTTAATTTATGTTCAAAATTTCCCAAGACATTGTCTGGGCTCACAACCGGACATAAATAGTATCTTAATACTTAAGAGTACAAATCATATTAACCCAACTAGAAAATAGATAAAACTATAAATCCTTCCAAAATGGTCTATTCCATAAGTACAAAGTAGCAATCACTTGAACCCCCAGTCATCAGAATTGAAGTTATGTAGTCCAAATAAATATCCATACTTGCACATAATAAAAGTGAAAGTATGTCAGCCATAACTTCTATGTTGTTCAACACTTAAACCCATTGTGTTCAATAAATGACACCCAACCCAATAACATTTAAACCCACTTTGTTCAATAAATAACACCCAACCCATTCTATTTCTCATTAAAACAGATCAAAGAACATGGATCAACAAATAACAAATTCCTAGCCATTGGATGACATATAATGAAATCTAGATCACGCATTCAAAATGAAGCCATTTCAATCCATGTCCATCCTTACCACCAATTAAATTCAAGTGAAAAAAACTATAAAAGAAGTTCAACCACTATTGAAGTTGCATGTTATGCATTCAAACTATTCACCAGCCTTGGAGACAAACCATCATAGAACATTTGACAGTATATTCAGGTTAGTTATTTCAATTACAACAGATTTTTCTTATAGTTCTATTTTCATTTATCACAGTTTTTATTTCAGTTCTTACAGTTTCATTTTCATGAAAATATGTATTTTATATATTTTTCTATATTATGAATCATTTTAGAGCTGATTGGAAAATATGACACGACCATAATGAAAAGTATTGGCTAGTATGACTAGATACAGATGAAAAAGAACATAACAACTCCACTTGAGCAACAATAATTTTAGTGGAAGTATTCTAAATTTTTTGGGAAACTGCACTTCTCTCCAGGTGTTGCCCACTGGATACAATGATCTCACTGGTCCAATCCCCTCCCTATCCTAAATCTAGCTGAAATATCATGATGGGTACCATACTTGAAGCTATTGGAAATTTGACTGGCGTCATCTACCTAAATCTTTCTCAAAATAACTTTATTAATAACATACCTCAAGCCATAACAAAATTGAGACAGTTGGCCACCTTAACTAAATTAATTCAAACGACAGTAACTACCAATAATTCAAATGTTCCAAGGCTTTCTAATTGAGTTTAGTAGCAGGCACTGGCCCATGCCACAAGTTTTTGAATCAAGATATAAGAGAAAAGACTATCTTTAATTAAAATAATTAATAAAATGGGCTAGATTTTTAATCAAAAGATCAAAGAAAATACTATTTGTAAGTAACATAATTAATAAAATCGGTTAGATTGTATTTCACACTCGATGTTTTTATAATAAATTGAGACATTAATGTTGTGTTGAATATTTGAATCAAAAGTTATGTCTTCCTCATAAAATTCTAATGTATTACAATTAGATTGAACTTGTTCAATTAATGTGCTCATCATTCCCTTTAATATGTTCTCAAGTTGGTTATGGTAACTCAGACCATTACTGTTGGAAGAGGCTACAATATATGAAAACACCAAGACAAGCCTACAATATTGACATTAGTAATCTTGGATCAAATCTTGTAGGAGATGTTAGCACCTAAATTTTCCTTAGGCTAAAGAAAGGAAAAATTCAAGGTAACCATAAACCACAGTCAGTCTGGTATCTAGCCCTACTAGAACAAGAGAGGGCTCTCTCCGAGTCACACTCAGTGAATAGATAAACGAAATGGCCTAAGATGACTTACCGTGAAATATTATCTTAGGCTAGTAAGTGAATATGGATACAAGAAGTGATTTTTTATGAATGACTGTGTTTCTGGGATGGTATGGGACCAATGGACCGCGATGAATAGAGAAGTTAATACAAAGGCACAGATTACTTCGTGAGGCAAGATAGGCAGAGAGTCCAAAAATTTAGTTTGAAAACAACGTGGAATGGAGAGATTTCTTAGGAGAGTGAAAAGGGCATGGTCAACATGAATCCTTTTCAACAGAAGAAGAACATTGAACATGAAATTTTCCCACAGGCAGAGCAATAAAATTGAATTCTACGTTATCTAACTTAGAAAATTTCACTGGAAATGAATATGAAATGAACTATGAAACATAAAAAGATACATATGAAACATAAGAGACACATTTTCTACACTCACAACCACATGAATCTCATGAAATAGAGCCTCTGCCTTTCATTAATCCTCTGTAAAAATATACAATGAAGAAACAGAGTTTCTTTCCCACAGTCTCCCAAAAGTTACAATCCAACCAACCCTTTGCAAATAGTTTGCATACAGTATATAGAATGTGCCATCAAGATATAGAACGCCCAAGGGTTGGGGAGTTACTCGAATCATTACATAATGGAGGTGGAGAGCCAAACATCAGCTATAGGTGCAGCGTGACAAACATGACAAATGGCTTGAGTGACTGTTTGCCTTCCTTTGCCACTTGGATAGAAGCCCATCTGGAGTGAAAATACTTTAAATGCCACCTTTGGTGCCAAAAAAGTGAAGTGTAGATGAGCAGGCCCACTTTGGAGAAGTCACGAATCAAAATTTCGTGAAACGGAGGTGAATGGGGCCTTTTTTCCTATATGCGCCGCGCCAAATTCTATATGCGTCGTGCCACTTTGGGGCCCGTTTTGAGGCACTTTCAGGAGTCCAACATGTGCCCTCGTGTGCTTGTTGGAAATCCTCTCCTATCAACTTTCCAACCCAAGTGGAATGTTTGAATTTGGTGCTCATTTGCCCCTCCAAATCTTCATTCTCCCAAGATTGCTTCCTGTGTGTCAAAATAGGGGTAGAGAGGGCATTTTTTGAATGTTTTTTGCCCTTTTGGTGGCCAAGATCTTCTCCAAAATTGATGAAACTTTCCAGGTTTGCTTATTTTTTGATGCTAAATCTAAAAATGCAAATCATTTCCACTTTGGAGCTCCCAATTATAAGCACCACGCCAATGGCGCGACGCACAGGGAGAAAAAACCTATGTTTTGACCAAAAAATTACCATGTGACCACAATTGCCCCAAATTTCTTGAAATTTGGGCTGGAGTTTCTCTAAGAGGCACTATGCTGGGCCACAAAATATTCAGCCAATATTTGAAGCTGATCTTGCTCTTTTTCCTCTTTTGCCTTTTTTGTTGCTTTGCTCAATTTTGCCTTCAAGCTCCTTATCCGGGCCTTTGCACTCATGTTCCGTGCCCCTGTAATGATAAACCATCCTCCTCAGTATGGTTTTGTCTCTGTCAGCCTCCTCCAATAGTCTCTCCAGGTGTATGTTGATCTGCTCTAGCCAGGACTCACGGTCATTGTTGATTTCTTGCTCCAAGGTAGTGAGCTTGATCCTCCTTTGCGGGGCATCTTGTCGATTCTCATGAATGCTTTGCAGCTCCAGGATTGCATGCTGATCCTCAAGCTACTTCTTCCTCTGCTCCAGATACCTGACGATCCATTTGGTCCTCTCCACATTGAGCGAAAATTCTTGGATCTCCGTGTTCTGCTCCTGAATGGTCATCCTATGTCTGGCACTCTCCACATCTGCATCATCATCCTGAATGAGGATGGAATTGACCTCCTGTTCACCTGATGTCCCCCCATCATGCTTGGGCTTCTTTCCCTTGTCCTATACCTATGTAGTCGATGCTGGAAGCGAGGCCCCTTCCACCCTGGGTGGAGATAACACTCGCTTTGCTGCTGCAAACAAGTGCCTACTGCCTCTCTGATATGTCATGAATACTGGCATAGTAGTGGTCTCATGGTGCTCATATGGATGAGAAGGACCACCTATCTCATGCTATGGCTCTAATAGTACATGTGAAGTGCTGAATAGGTCACGGGAGATGAAGTCCTCCCAAGAAATGCCCTGCAATCCCAACTGATGATCCACCAAAATCCGGATAAGAGCAAAGTGATACACACTGTTAAGCTGCTACTGAGGGGTCTTATGCTACATGAAGGTGTTCATCCTCTCTATGTTCTTGCAAATGAAGAATGGGAGGTTCATCATCCTCACCCTGGTAAAGTGCATGAGCAACCTGATGTGATAGGCATATAGTCGAGAGAACCTCCCATCACAGTTGAAGTACTTCATGATCAGTTTCATGAGCGGAGCATACTCATCTTTCAAGTATCTGAAGGGAAAGACTCTTGTGAGCTGACTCAAGAATCTGGCCTTAATGTAAGGCTCATAGTGTTTCCTATCCACATTCTTCTTCTTATGCCACTGTTCTCCAGCAATTGGTATGCCTGTTGCCACTGAGATAGTTTCGGGTGTCAATGTGAAGGTGACCCTGGCCAAGATAGACTGAATTCCATGTAGGTGAAGCACAAAAAGACAAGCCAACTCATGATGAACTCTGACATTTCCCACCCTTTGACAAAATTCAAAACATCCTAGGTGTTGGAAACATGACATGGCAAGAGGGCATGCTTGCAATTCAGTGAGGGTAGTGGGCTCATCCCTGACATGTTTGCCACTCTTGTGATGTCTCCTGGGAGCCTGCTCTTCCGATGATGAGTCACTTTGTGTCTCCATCTCATACTCTGATGAGTACTGTGATGCAATTACTACTGTGTGAACTATACTTAGGCTACCATTTGATGATGGTGTGAAGCTGGGTACTCTTGTGATATCTGTCACCAAAGGGAACAATGAAACAGGGAGTATTAGGACGGGAGTAATGTGATGTGAATAGGGATTATGGGGAGAAGTTTGTTTAGGGATATGTAGGGGGTTTGGGTATTTGATAGGGTAGGGTGCTAGGGTGTCATGTTGACAAATAAGAGGAGGGGAAAGGGAATAGGTTTTGGTAGTGTTTAGGGTAGGGATAATAGGAAAAATGAGAAAGGGAGGATAGGGGAAAATGGTAGGAGAGGGGAAAATGAGGAGTGAAATGGAACCTTGGCACTAACACCACACTTTAGCAACCATAGCCACCATGGTTTTTTGGTGTTTTCTTGTGGTTGATGTTATGAATTTGGTTGCATTCAAACATCACCATAAAACACCATACCATTTATAAAATTTGATGAACAAGTCATGTCATAGAGCCTACCTGTCAATTTGATGGGCTTCACAAAAAATTGAGGTGATTTGGCACTATTTCGGTCCTTGGTCTGTGTGCGCCGTGTGCAAAACCCAGTGTGCCACGCCCTGGGTGTGTGTCGCACTCATTGAAAACTTGAACTAAGGGCTATCTCTGTGTGTGCTGCGCCCTCTGTGTGTGCCGCGCCCCTGTGTATATGCGCCACGCTCGTTGAAACTGCCTCCAACTCACTCAAACACGCACTTTGCCTCTCAAAACACTTTGCAACGTTTCTCTAAGGCTTGGAATAGCATAATGACTTTGGTTTTTATGAAAACTTGTATATAAAGCCTTGGAAGTGATGGGTTAAATTTTTTCTTCTTCAAAAACCCATTTTTCTAATGTTATGTTTTGACACTTTTTCACTGACTTTAAAACACACTGATTTTCACTTTCCCTTTGAAATTTTAGCTCAAATGATGAAATTTTCGGCACTCTTTTCAGGAAATGCACGACAGGACATTTGGCCACGGAAACCATGACTACATCTAAAGAAATCAACTGACGAATTTTTTGAAAATTTTGTCATAAATGACACTGTTTGACTTTTCTTCAAAACAGAGTTTTCTTAAGAAGAGTCGAAGTCTATCCACATGACAATGAAACTCTCTGAATCATAGCTATGTAAGGGCCCCAATTTGGCCTGCATGGCTTTACTGGACATGATTAAAGACCAAATTGATGAATCCCTAGACCAAAACATCGAAAATGACTTTTGTCCTTTAAGGACAAGACCTTGACTGTCATGGACTTTAGTGATCATTGACAAAAGACCTGATCCAGCAGGACCCAGACATGAGGGGGAATGACTAGCATGACCTTCTCTGTCAGATTATGGCATGCCCCTAGCGGTGTAGCTGGGTGAATGGAGCGAGACACCTAAAAATGAAATGCATAAAAAATTTGATCTCTGACAGATGACTGACCAGACCGAATCTAACATTGGCTCTAATGGGGGATGGTAGCTCTTTGGAGGTGCCAAGAACAACAGATCTCTAGAAGAGCTAGATAGTGCCTTCGTCCATCAGGCTATGGAGTCATTATTTTGACAAATAATACAAGACTCTAACTCATTTATGAAACTGAAATGGCCAAAAAAACTAACTGAAACTTGACATTGAAATGATTTGAAGACTAACTTAACAAACTCTAACTAGACTGAAATAAAATGGTATTTACAGTGATAGTGGAAGCAGCATTAATAACTCAGAAATGGTATCACTTGAGCAGCCAACCATTGATTGGACCTCCTGGACAGTCTTCCCCGTTCATTTCCTTCAGAAGAAAAGCATTCTCACCCCGATATGTTGCAATTTTGAAAGGACCTTTCCAAAGATTCTCGAACTTACCGTGCTTGCCTTTCTCCTCATTCCTTGCATCCCAGTTTAGCACCACATCATCCACCTGAAATTTGTCCACCTTTGCCTTTCTGTCATAAATTTTCTTGATTTTCTCCGGTAATTTGGATGTGTGCTTGAAAACTTCTTCTCTGGTCTGCTGCAAGTGGACCATTTGATTCAACCTTCTCTGCATGGGATCTTCTTCACTGCCGTCCTTCTGAAGAAGTTTGACTACCGGGGCAGCGAGAGAGGTAGGAAATACTGTATCAACTCCATAAACAAGCTCGAAAGGTGATGTACCTATGGATTTCTTCTGACTGACCCAATCTACCCAAAGTGCATTGACCAACCTCTTATGCCAGTTCTTCTTATTTATTTCCAGCAACTTCTTGATTATGTTGACCAATGATTTGTTTGAAGATTCCACCAGTCCATTGCCTTGCGGATGATAGGAAGTTGAGTGACCCAAGATGATGTGATATTTATGACAAAACTCCACCATCCTTTTTGATTTGAAAGCTGCTACATTATCAGTGATTAGCTTATTTGGGCAACCAAAGTGAGACAAGATGTTATTTTCAAGGAATGAAATGATTACCGCATCTGTAGCTTGTCTGGTGGGAATTGCCTCAATCCATTTCGTGAAATAATCTATCGTTGTGAGGATCCATCTATGCTGACTGGAAGAAGCGGGATGAATTCACCAATGAAATCCAACCCCCATTGCTGGAAAGGGGCACTCACCTCAATGGGCTTAAGTTGTAAAGGTTGTAACTTTTTCTTTCCTTCAAAAATCTAACATTTATGATAGCGCTTGACCATCTTATATACATCATCAAACAATGTCGGCGAATAGTAACCTGCTCTCAGAATTTTGTTTGCTGTTGACTTCCAAAAACGGTGACCACCGCAGTCTCCTTGGTGGAAGTCTTCCATGACCTTCCTTGCTTCTTCTTCCACCAAACAATTTAACAAAATGCCACCGGGATCTTTCCAATATAGTGCTGAATTTAGAATACAAAACTTGGCAGCCTTCAACTTGAGTGTTCTCGCTTTGTTTCTAGTCATGCCAGGCAGTGATGACAAATTTTTAAGCACATATATGATATCTGAATACCATGGAGAAAGAGCAAACATTTCAGATACCTGAATTGACGATCCTTCCTTATTCTCATCAGACAAGGAAGTGATCAGATTTATGTCCAAGGTGTGTAAGTTTGATTCAGCCATTAACTTTGCCAATCCCTGTCCTTCACCAACTTTGTGGGCTTTATTTCCACATCATATTCCAGCAAGGCTGCAATCCACTTGCCTTGTCTTCCTTCCAGATCGGTCTACACTAAAACATCTTTGACAACAGCATTAGGAACATAGGCCAAAATATGAGAATGTAGAATATATACCCAGAAATCTTTTAGTGCCTTCACAAGTGCAAGGGCTTGCTTCTCAATGATGTTGTATTTTAAGGTTGCATCTCTTATAGCTCTGTTGAAGAATGCAATGGGTCTTTCATGATCATCTCTTTTCTGCAATAACACCGCTGCCATAGTATGCTTCGAAGCAAATGAAAACAATATGAAATCCTGAGTGTAGTCTGGGCTGACTAGAACTGGGGCCGAGGAAAGAGCCAATTTGACCAAATTGAAATATTTTACATCCTCCTCCGTCCATTTCACTTGGTTATCCTTCTTAAGTATGTTTGTCATCTCTCTTAGGTGCTCAGCAAGATTAGGTACAAAGCGACGTAGAAAATTCATCTTACCATTGAACGATTGTATCTCTTTTTTATTCCGGGGCAGATCAATTTGCTGAATTGCTTGCACACGTGCTGGGCCAATACGAATGCCATCTTTTGAGATAATGTGCCCAAGTAGTTTGCCTTCCTCCATGGCGAACAAGCTCTTCTTTGGATTCAGCGACAAGCCATATTTTCTGCACTTTAGGAAGACAATTTTTAGATGGTACATGTGCTCTTCATCAGATTTGGAAAACACTGTCAAATCATCTAGGAACACCACCAAAAAGACATCTTTCTCATTTGCAAAAGCCAAGTCCATTGCACGCTGAAATGTGGCACCCGCATTCTTGAAACTGAAAGACATTTTAGCGTAATGAAAGGTTCCCCATGGAGTGGTGAATGTTGTCTTGTCTCGGTCATCTTCATGGACATAAACTTGATTATATCTGGAATAACCATCAAGTAGTGACATATGAGATGCTCCCACTACTTGCTGAAGTATATGTTCCATTTTGGCAGTGGATAGTTGTCCTTCAATGAAACTTTGTTGAGATTTCTTAAATCAATGCATAAGGGAATCTCACATGTCTTCTTCTGTATGGGCACCAAGTTAGAGATCCACTCCGAAAGTCTGATTGGCACAATGATCCCTGATTTGTACAACCTGTTGATCTCCTTTTCAATAGATGGTAGTAACTTTGGATTTAGCCTTCTCAACTTCCGTCTGAATGGTTTTTGATTGGGCTTGATGGGTATAGTGTGCTGAATTATATTAGTATCATATGTCTTTAAGTCGGAATAGTCCCAAGCAAACACATCTGCAAATGAAGACATCAAACTGATATATTTGTCCTTGATCTTTGGTGGCAATTCTTTGGACAATTTTACCAATTTAGGATTATCAGCTGTTCCGATATTGACCTCTTCCACACCCTTCTCTGTTGGCTGCAATGTTGGCTTGCGGGCTACATCATCTTGATCAAAGAGTTCTTCTAGAGGTATCAAGCCTTTAGGAATAACATTATTCTTCAGCTGCAACACGTCCATTTCATTGATCTGCATCTCATCTATACTATTACCTTTACCATCATCGTTTTCTTCATCAATTGAGGTCTCTTTGAACTTGCCTTTGTTTTGCAAAAAATCATCAATCTCCTCATCATCTTGGAATACTTTCCAATATCTCTGATTGTCTGGATCGATTGGACGATGCTTGACATGGATTTCAAATTTATTGCTGGAGTTCATTGGGATCTTCAAACTACTTGCTGCCTTGGCGAGAGCATCATCAATACTATTTTGTATATGAGGCACACATGTCAAGGTGTATTCTGAAAATAATTTTAGTATGTCTAGAACTGCATTACGGTAAGCCCGCATCCTAGGATGCTTTGCTTGATATTCGCCTCTGACCTGCTTGATAACCAATTCGGAGTCACCATATACTAAAATCCTCTTAGCATTCAACTTTCTTAGAATCTTTAGGCCAGCAATCAGAGCTTCATACTCAGCTTCATTATTCGAACAATCAAAAGCCAACTTGTAAGAGCATACCCAAACATTACTAGGCACTTTGTTCGGGGCAGAGAAAGGACTGCACTAGCGCCATCATTTCCCACTTCTCCATCGAAATCCATGGTCCAAAAACCTTATTCCTCCTCTTGCAAGTGTTGGAAATCTGTTTGTTGTGCCTTGTCTGCTTACTGTCCATTATTTTCAGTTGATTACCCAACGATGTTCTGTTGTTCTTGTTCTTCTTTCTTTAAAACTCCTCTGAAATTTTCTGTTATTTCCGGAATATCATCTGCTTCTACTAACTGACTATCTATATCATTGAAAGTATCTGAATACAAAACAAAAGACTCTAAATCTGTATGTACATAATTAATTGGATGATTTATTGGTTTCTCCTTGCTCGTGATCATGTATTTCATTTTTTTTCCTGATACAATTTCCTCATTTGTCCAAACACCGGAATCATTGCATAGGAGAAATCTAGCTGTAGTGTCCCTTTCAATTTCGCCACCCAAGACCTAGAAAGAAGCATGCCAAACCTGGGAGGGATATCTGCTACAACCATGTCCATCAAAACATTCTTCATTGGGAGCTTATCCAAACTCACAACCAAGTCTTTGATGAGTCCTATACATCTTACTCTGCTGGAATCGGATGAATAGAGATCATGATATTGTTGGGTGATGTCCAGACCAAGCTTATCCATGATAGCCTTGGGCATGAGATTGTGAGAAGCTCCGGAATCGAACATGGCGTTACGTAACACAAAATCATGCAATCTTAAACTGATATAAAAAGGTGGCACATCACTGTCAGGAGACTTAGCATTCGATGCTGGCCCAAAAATCATTTTAGGTTGATCATCTTCGAAATTCACCATGTCGGACATTAGATCCAAATTCAACATTTTAGATACTTGTCCTCTATAACTGTTGTTCTTCATTATTTCAGTCAAGGGGATGGATACTTTCAATTTAGAAATCTCATTCTCTAAATTAAAAGCGGGAGTCTTTTCTACCTCTTTGACTGGGATTTCTTTCCTTTCCTTTTCTTTTGATGCAACTTGCTGATGTGATTGTTCGGCTGATGGTGATTTGCTGCTCTCTGGACCAACTGCCTCCTTTCCCTTCCTTTGTGCAACTGATGAATCATTCTTTGATGCCTCAACATCCTTCTTTTTCTGAATTGGTTTGACTCGAACATCTCTGTTTCTAAGTGAATATCGTTGTTGTTGGGCAGACAAAGCATTCATATAGCCTCTTTGGTACTCATCTGATTCTTCCTCCGAGATAGTATCATTTGCTAGAATGAAATCTACATCTTTGTGTACAACTGAACTTTCTGCATACCATTCATCCTCAGTGAGATAAATAGGCAAATCATCAGGAGTAAAGAGGTGGTTTTCTTCACCTATTACATTCCCGTCCTCATCTGATTCTGGTCCATGTACAAAATTTTGCTGCAAAGGTGTCTGTACTGGCTGCTCTTGGGCTCGCTGATCTCTCTATCTTATTCTATATTGTGCTTGCTGCTGACCACAGAAGTTTGGATTTCTAACTTGTGGATCCCATTTTTCAAGTTTCACTCTTTCAAGCATCTGCTCCACCTTCCGAAGTAGCTGATCTACCGAGGAAGATTCTTCCTTTGCAGTGATCTTCTTCTCTGCCTTTGATCTAGCTCTCTTGGTTAGCAGATTTGCTTCAACGCTAACTGCTATCTTCTGCATATCTTCCATTGTGGCTGGTTCTCTCTCTCTTAATTGATAAGCCATGTCAGCATCAAAACCATCCGGGAACTTCACCATGGCTACTCCCACAGGTGGCCTTAGATGATCTGGAATTTTGTTATAAACTGAATTCAATCTAATGCAATAGTCTTCGACCGACTCACCAGTGTTTCTTTCGATTTGCTCATATTCGACCAGAATTTGAAGAGGATTCCTTTTCACTTCCCAGCAGTTTAAAAATTGTCTTTGTAGGTCAGCCAAGGTAGCAATATGTGCAGCCGGCAAACCTCTGAACCATTTCCTCACTTCACCTGCAAATGTCTGTACAAAGAGTCTCATTGCCACATTCTCCGCATCGATCTCATGAAGTTCATAGAAGTATACCATTCTGTCCACATGTTGCTGAGCAGTAATGCCATTAGAAGTTCCATAAAAAAACGATATTTTGCTTTGGTAATCTGTGGGCATATCATCTAGAACTTGAGGTGGACCAAAGGGTGCAAAACGGGAAGCCATCATTCTTGGTGGATTTTTCCTCGGAGGTGTTGGAGGAGTGTGCACAGTTTGTAAGGGACTAGCAATTGGAGTTTGAAGCTGAGCTACAATGTAGTTATGAATCGACCGGTTAGCCCTTTCCGTCTCCAAGTCTACAAGAAACTATGGATTGTGGACAGTAGAATCAACTGCTCTTTCGGATTTGGTTTCGAACAACGATAATTCAAACTGCTCATCAAACTATAGCTCTTCAATATACTCAAAAATTTCCAGGCATGAATGGGATTTGAACACGGGAGATATAGAGCTTTCTTGATGGCGAATTCTTGAAATCAAATTAGTATTTTTGTAGATGTGCGGAGGATCTAGATCTGGATTAGCTCTGGTATATCTTCTAGAAGCCAGTGTGCTATTGAGAAAAATCAAAGGACATAACCAACTTTACTCAGCCTATCAAATCCTAAACTTATCATCCAGAAGCTTAGAAATATTAAGAAGTACGGGGATTTGATTTCTTCCCCAGCGGAGTCGCCACTATGTTAGCACCTAAATCCACCTTAGGCTGAAGGAAGGCAAAATTTAGGGTAACCACAAAGCACGCTCAGTCTGGTAGCTAGCCCTACCAGAACATGAGAGGGCTCTCTCTGAGTCACACTCCGTGAATAAATAAACGAAATGGCCTAAGATGACTTAGAGTGAAATATTATCTTAGGCTAGTAAGTGAATAGGGATACAAGAAGTGATTTTTGATGAATGACTGTGTTTATGGGATGGTATGGGACCAATGGACCACGATGAATAGAGAAGTTAATAAAAAGGCACAGATTACTTCGTGAGGCAAGATAGGCGGAGAGTCCAGCAATTTAGTTTGAAAGCAACGCAGAATGGAGAGATTGCTTAGGAGGGTGAAAAGGGCATGGGCAACATGAATCCTTTTCAACAGAAGAAGAACACTGAACATGAAATTTTCCCACAGGCAGAGCAATAAAATTGAATTCTACCTTATCAAACTTAGAAAATTTCACTGGAAATGAATATCAAATGAACTATGAAACATAACAAGATACATATGAAACATAAGAGACATATTTGCTACACTCACAACCACATGAATCTCATGAAATAAAGTCACTGCCTTTCATTAATCCTCTGTAAAAATATACAATGAAGAAATAGAGTTTCTTTCCCATAGTCTCCCAGAAGTTACAAGCCAACCAACCCTTTGCAAATAGTTTGCATACAATATATAGAATGTGCCATGAAGAGATAGAACGACCAAGGGTTGGGGAGTTACTCGAATCATTACAGAATGGAAGTGGAGAGCCAAACATTAGCTACAGGTGTAGCGTCACAAACATGACAAATGGCTTGTGTGACTATTTGCCTTCCTTTGCCACTTGGACAGAAGCCCATCTGGAGTGAAGATACTTTAAATGCCACCTTTGGTGCCAAAAAAGTGAAGTTTAGATGAGTGGGCCACTTTGCAGAAGTCGCGAATCGAAATTTCGCGAAACGGAGGTGAATGGGGCCTTTTTTCCTATATGCACCACGCCACTTTGGGGCCAGTTTTGAGGCACTTGCAAGAGTCCAAAATGCACCCAAGTGTGCTTTTCAGAAAGCCTATCCTCTCTAATTTCCAACCCAAGTGGAATGTTTAAATGTGGTTCTCATTTTCCCCTCCAAATCTTCATTCTTCCAAGACTACTTCCTGTGTGTCAAAATAGGGGCAGAGAGGGCATTGTTTGAGTGTTTTTTTCCCTTTTGGTGGCCAAGATCTTCTCCAAAGTTCATGAAACGTTATGGGTTTGCTTATTTTTTGATGTTAAATCCAAAAATACAAGCCATTTCCAATTTGGAGCTCCCAATTCTAAGTGGCGCGCCAGTGGCACGGCGCACAGGGAGAAAAAACCAGTGTTTTGACCAAAAAATTACCATGTGACCAAAATTGCCCCAAATTTCTTGAAATTTGGGCTGGAGGTTCTCTAAGAGGCACTATGCTGGGCCACATAAGCTTCAGCCAAGATTCGAAGCCAATCTTTCTCTTTTGCCTCTTTTTCCTTTTTTGTTGCTTTGCTCAATTTTGCCTTCAAGCTCTTTATCCGGGCCTTTGCACTCATGTTACGTGCCCTGTAATGATAAGCCATCCTCCTTAGTATGGTTTTGTCTTTGTCAGCCTTCTCTAGCAGTCTCTCCAGGTGTATGTTGATCCGCTCTAGCCAGGACTCATGGTCATTGTTGATATCTTGCTCCAAGGTAGTGAGCTCGATCCTCCTTTGTAGGGTAGCTTGTCGATTCTTACGGATGCTCTGCAACTCCATGATTGCATGCCGGTCCTAAAGTTTCTTGTTCCTCTACTCTAGATACTTGATGATCAATTTGGAACTCTCCACATTGAGTGACAAGTCTTGGATCTCCGTGTTCTGCTCCTGAATGGTCATCCTAAGTCGGGCACTCTCCACAACTGCATCATCATCCTGAATGAGGATGAAATCGGCCTCCTGTTCACCTGATGGCCCCTCATCATGCTTGGGCTTCTTGCCCTTGTCCTGTACCTATGTAGTCGATGCCAGAAGCGAGGTCCCTTCCACCCTGGGTGGAGAAAACACTCGCTTTGCTGCTGCAAACAAGTGCCTACTGCCTCTCTGATATGTCACGAATACTGGCATAGTCGTGGTCTCATGGTGCTCATACTGATGAGAAGGACCACCTATCTCATGCTATGGCTCTGATAGTACCTGTGAAGTGTTGAAGAGGTCACGGGAGATGAAGTCCTCCCAAGAAATGCCCTACAATCCAAACTGATGATCCACCAAAATCCGGATAAGAGAAAAGTGATACACACTGTTATGCTGCTGCTGAGGGGTCTTATGCTGCATGAAGGTGTTCATCCTCTCTATGTTCTTGCAAATGAAGAATGGTAGGTTCATCATCCTCACCCTAGTAAAGTGCATGAGCAACCTGATGTGATAGGCATATAGTCGAGAGAACCTCCCCTCACAGCTAAAGTACTTCATGATCAATTTCATGAGCAGAGCATACTCATCTTTCAAGTATCTGAAGGGAAAGAATCTTGTGAGCTGACTCAAGAATCTGGCCTTAATGTAAGGCTCATAGTGTTTCCTATCCACCTTCTTCTTCTTATTCCACTATTCTCCAACATTTGGTATGCCTATTGCCACTAAGATAGTTTCGGGCGTCAATGTGAAGGTGACCCCGACCAAGATAGACTGACCTCCATGTAGGTGAAGCACAAAAAGACGGGCCAAATCATGATGAACTATGCCATTTGCCACCCTTTGAAAAATTCAAAACATGTTAGGTGCTGGAAACATGACATGGCAAGAGGGCATGCTTGTAATTCAGTGAGAGTAGTGGGCTCATCCCTGACATGTTTGCCACTCTTGTGATGTCTCCTGGGAGCCTGCTCTTCCAATGATGAGTCACTTTGTGCCTCCATCTCATAATCTGATGAGTGCTGTGATGCCATGACTACTATGTGAATTGTACTTAGGCTTCCCTTTGATGATGGTGTGAAGCTAGGTGCTCTTGTGATATCTGTCACCAAGGGGAACAATGAAATAAGGAGTATTAGGACGGGAGTAATGTGATGGGAATAGGGGTTATGGGGAGAAGTTTGTTTAGGGATATGTAGGGGGTTTGGGTATTTGATAGGGTAGGGTGTTGGGGTGTCATGTTGACAAATAAGAGGAGGGGAATGGAATAGGTTTTGGTAGTGTTTAGGGTAGGGATAATAGGAAAAATGAGAAAGGGAAGATAGGGAAAAATGGTAGGAGAGGGAAAAATGAGGAGTGAAATGGAACCTTGGCACTGACACCACACTTTGGCAACCCTAGCCGCCATGGATTTTTGGTGTTTTCTTGTGGTTGATTTTATGAATTTGGTTGCATTCAAACATCGCCATAAACCACCATATCATTTATAAAATTTGATGAACAAGTCATGTCATAGATCCTACCTGTCAATTTGATGGGTTTCACAAAAAATTTGAGGTGATTTGGCACTGTTTCAGCCCTTGGGCTGTGTGCGCCACGTGCAAAACCCAGTGCGCCGCACCTTGGGTGTGCATCGCGCCCATTGAAAACTTGAACTGAGGGTTGGCTCTGTGTGTGCCGCGCTCTCTGTGTATATTCGCCGCGCTCGTTGAAACTACCTCCAACTCACTCAAACACGCACTTTGCCTCTGAAAACACTTCGCAATGTTTCTCTAAGGCTTGGATTAGCACAATGACTTTGTTTTTGATGAAAAATTGTATATAAAGCCTTAGAAGTGATGGGTTAAATTTTTGCTTCTTCAAAAACCCATTTTTCTAATGTTATGCTTTGACATTTTTTCACTGACTTTAAAACACACTAATTTTCACTTTCCCTTTGAAATTTTAGCTCAAATGATGAAATTTTCGGCACTCTTGGTAGGGATTGTACGAAAGGACATTTGGCCACAGAAACCATGACTGCATCTAAAAAAATCAACTCACGACTCTTTTGAAAATTTTGTCATAAATGACATTGTTTGACTTTTCTTCAAAACAGAGTTTTGTTAAGAAGAGTCGAAGTCTATCCACATGACGACGAAACTCTCTGAATCATAATTGTGTAAGGGCCTCACTTTGGACTGCATGGTTTTACTGGACATGATTAAAGACCAAATTGATGAATCCCTAGACCAAAACATCGAAAATGACTTTTATCCTTTAAAGGACCAGACATTGACTGTCATGGACTTTAGTGATCATTGAAAAAAGACCTGAGCCAGCAGGACCCAGACATGAGGGGCAATGACTAGCATGACCTTCTCCGTCAAATTATGGCATGCCCCTAGCAGAATGTAGCTGGGTGAATGGAGTGAGACACCTAAGAATGAAATGCATAAAAAGTTTTGATCTCTGACGGAGGACTGACCAGACCGACTCTAACAAGAGAAACTTCTACTATAATGGAAGTTTCTTCAATAGTCTTTAGACAATCTAATACTGATTACTCTAATGAATTTTTGAGCCATGTAAAATAGGTAATTTTCTCTTATCCATAGAATTTAATATTGATGCCATTATTCGTATATTCAATAACTATATTGCGTATTGCTCTAATCTAATCTGATATCTTGATATTCGAATGATTGGGAGAATTTTGCATCTTTTTGAGTTTGTTGACAAGTACTAAGGAAATTATGACAAAGTATTACAATAGTGAGAGAATATTATGGGTCAATTATTGGATATCATGTAAGTTCTTTTCAGCTTGAAAGCAACATAAGGAAAACATCATTCCCTTCAATATGTTCTTAGGTTGGTTATGGTAACTCAGACCATTACTATTGGCAGAAGCTAGAATATATGAAAACACCAAGAAAAGCCTACAATATTGACACTGGCAATCCTAGATCAAATCTTGCAGGAGAAACTTCTATGCTAAGGTAGTCAGTCATCCCTCACACAAAATATTTTATATAGATAGGAAGACTCAAAAGTCACTCCCTTGACTCTAAGAAACTAAGGTATCTAACAAATGTCTTTTCCTTATGTATCTCCACACTCCTTCAATCTTTGTCTTCGAACAACATAGCTTTTCAATCCATTTCTTAGTCAATTGAAAATCATATATCCCCATCACATATTTGCAATAATCCACAATACCCATAGGATCTCTATCATCCAATTATGCACTAAAAGCATCCTCATTAGAAGAAGCACTCGGCCCTCTAACTCTGACATCACACTGTTGTCGAAGACACTTGGTTGAAGTCTCTCAATGTTGCTAAAGATATATCTCATATAACACAAGTGTGAATACCACTGAATGATATCCCACACTACTCATCTTCACAATTGGCACTATCTGAGGTCCATGGTATCTAATTATAAAAAATTTATCCTTCTCCAACAAAGGAAATGTTTGTGTTGTCCTCATAAAATCCAAGCCCAAAATCATCGCATAATCCTCCAATGGTATAACTCTAAAATGCATCCTACCAAACCATGAGCCCAATATCATCATTGCATCCTTGAGAATACCAAATGTTGACATAATCTTAGGGTTCATTAGTTTGTAGGCGCTCAACTCTACATCCATCTTCTTCTTCTATTGCAAAGACTTAACTGTCCTCCCACTAATGAATTTGTGCATCAACATGGTATGGGGGACTTCTACAACCATGGATGTATGTTAGAGAGGGGAGATATTCTACTATATTGGGTATTTCTCTAATCTAATCTGATATCTTAATACTCGAATGGCTAGGAGAATTTTGCAGCTTTTTGAGCTTGTTGAAAAGTACTAAGGAAAGTATGACAAAAGTATTACAATAGTGAGAGAATATTATAGGTCAATTATTGGATATGATGTAAGTTATTTTTAACTTGAAAGAAACATGAGGCAACCATCATTCCCTTCAATATTTTCTCAGGTTGTTTATGGTAACTCATACCATTACTGTTGGCAGAGGCTAGACTATATGAAAACACCAAGACAAGCCTACAATATTGACACTAGCAATCTTGGATCAAATCTTGTAGGGGAAACTTCTACTACAATGGAAGTTTCTTATTACTATAATGAACTTTTGAGCCATGAAAAATAGGTAATTTTCTCTTATCCATAGAATTTAATATTGATGCCATTATTCCCATATTCAATAACTATATTGGGTATTTCTCTAATATAATGTGATATCTTGATATTGAAATGGTTGGGAGAATTTTGCAACCTTTTGATTTTGTTGACAAGTACTAGAGAAATTATGACAAAAGTATTACAATAGTGAGCTAGTTATGTTGCTCGTACAAGGAGAAGTGGTAGGAAAGTGACAAGGGATGCCTAGTTGTGATACCCATCGTCAGATGAGGACAGGACAGGTGATGTGAATGTCAATAATGCCCAAAGGAATGTTGTTGAGGATGACCATGCGACTGATAAGGATGTTGTCACACCATCACCCTCAAAGCCACCATTAACAATAGTCCAAGGGGCAAGTTCAACTAAAAAGATCAGTGCTATAAGAGGATGGAAAAAGGAAGAAATGTTAGTTGCAATTGATGACATAGAGTTTAATGGATGCTCAGTTCAAGAATCTACAAAAAAACATGGTATTCCTCCCTCATCAATATATTATTGGATAAATGGAATGAATCATACAAAATGTAGAGGGCCTCTTACAACTATGAATGAAAAGGAGGAGGCCGAGGTGGTTGAGTGGTGCAAAGAGATGGCCCAATTGGGACATGGGATATATTTGATACAACTCAAATCCACAGTTGCTCAAATATGTCAAGGGAGGCCAAACCTATTCAAAGATGTGTTTCCTCGTAAATCATGGTGGTTTGGGTTTAAAAAAAGGCATCCATACCTTGTATTGGATACAGCTGAGGGCCTTGACAGAGAGAGAGCATTAATTTTGCGCCTTGCAGTTGTTTATAAGTTCTATGACACTCTTTCTAGTGCTTACAATAAACATTATTATGGAGCAGAACATATATGGAACTGTGATTAAACAGGTCTACAGGCAGGGAGGAATTGTGGCATGTGGGTAATTTCCAATAGACAGAGCTGAAATGTGCCAAAGATTTTTCCTAAGAGCAGGGAGTGGATAACTATTTTATGTTGTTTCAATGCAATTGGTTCTTCAATCCCAAGATTTTATCTACTCAAAGGTAAAAATCAACTGAAAAACTATATACAAAACTGTGAACCAGGTGCATGCATGCCTACACATCCCTATGGATGGATGACTAAAGAACTATTTTTAAGTTGGCTTTTTCACTTTTCTACATCTGTACCAGGTGGCGTCTCACCTAATAATAGACACCTATTGATATTAGATGGCCATGGGAGCCACATGGTTGTACAAACAATTGAGGAAGCAAACAATTTAGGCATCGACCTATTGAAATTTCCTGCTCATGCCACTCATAGATTGAAACCCCTTGATGTTAGTGTTTTTGGCCCTTTCAAGAGCTATTTCAGGTTAAATAATGCTCAATGGATGACAAAGAATATAGGGGTTGAGGTGAAAAGGTTAGAGCTATTAGAGCTTGCAAGTAAAGCTTTTAAAAGGGTTCTGACACCATCAAATATCAAGGTTGGCTTTCGGAGCACAAGAATTTTTCCATTGAATTATGATGCTCTTATGCATGATACTAGTTATAGCCTGGTGTTGTGGAGGTAAATCCCCTTTGCGGACATAGGCAATCCCTACTAGCCCAAATGGGGTCTAGCAACAATCAAACAATGCTAACACGGAAGTTCCTAATTGCAAATCAAAGACCGATGATGAGGGCCTACCTGGATTCCAATGCTAGTACTTGTAGAAGAGTTGTCGCTCCCGTTCCTTTTCTCTGGCTGGTCACGATCCCCATGAACAGACACCTGCACATGAAAAGAATGACACAAATACAAGCATAAAATCCAATAGATGCAACTATATATCAGTCAGAAAGGATATAACTCAATCATCATTACAAAAGACAATAAGACTGGAACCATAGTGATAGTCGTCTATTATTGATAAACAAAGAAGAATACAACCATAGTTCTAACGTCAAATCCTCCTTTGGCTGGTTGATCAGCAGCACATGCCTTGCAAAGCTTGTTAGGAATGGGGAACAAGCCTCTCTCTCCTTGATTACTTGGACAAGAATCTCCTCACTTAAGATTTAGCCTTATGGGAATGAAGAAGGCTTCTTGTAGCATGAGCTTAGCAATTCTCAAAATTTGGGACTTAGAATTTGGAACTTGGAGACTAACTTGTCAAAGGCAAAAGGACAAGCTTTTATAGATAGAGGAGAAGGAGTTAGGATCATCCACAAGATTCATGGGATTGGCTTTATCACTAAGAAGTTTCCATGAGAGGTGGAGAACTACTTCCCTTCTATGGAGATTCGAAGCCAAACTGAACCAACTCAAGATGGAATCAGTTCATGAATAGGTTAGGAAGAACCTTCATAAGTTGGTTTGTTAAAAACTTTACCCAACTGAGCTGGCGCGAGTGTGACTCTGAGACAGAGCGGCAGCTGGCGCGCTCTCTTTGGAGGATTTCCCACATAGGCGCGAGTGATACACAGTGGAACCGCGCCAATGGAAAAAGGGCTATTTTTATGGGTATTTTGCAGAAGGTGTCTTCAACGCATATGAAGTACATACTCAAGGGGATACAATGCAAGTGTTTTCAGGTTATGTCACTTCTCACAGGTCCTATAATACGTCCTCCAATGTGCGGGAAAAGGGGTAACAGGGATGGTGAAAAATTACTGTATAATAGATGCCCCCTAAAGCATGAGGCCCGAGAGAGAGAGAGGGGTGGAATGCTTTACAAGAACATGGCCAACTGAAAACACTGTCGTCGGAGAACCTGCGTGAAGAAGTACAACTGATGTCTTGAGTACATGATGTATGTGGTATGGGCGCAACCATCCATAACAGAGTACATAAAAATCTGGATCCAAGGTATGGACACAACCATCCAGTGAGGATCGATAAACAGACTCAGGCATGGTCGCAGCCATCCAGTGAATGAGTCATGTAATGATCATAATAATCCACAAAATCGCAACCTGGATCTCAACAGACAAAATCTAGGGTCTTGCACTCCATCTCGACCCGAACAAAGTACAAGTTCAAGCATGCAAATATGGGAGTCGAAGTCGAACATGCAAGAATGTCATCTGATTACCAGTCAGTGATGAAAACCATTAACATACGCGAGAGGTACCACCAATAATGACAATGGTCCTCAAGGTACTATAGGTACAATCCACGACGTGTGAATCAGTGAGCCAACATCGAACACCCGTAGAATCATTCGATTGGAGGCCAATGATGAAAACCTCACGTTGAACACGAAGAACCTGCCATTGAGGCATGCATGCTCCAAGGCACCTGAAGGGAGTCTCTAGGTCAACTTCCTGGATAATGAGCTGAAGTCAATAGGAAGTGACCTTGATCGAAGGTGGGCCATAATGTTTCCCACATCATCGACACGAGACAGAGAAGGATAAGATGTTTTGTGTGAGGTATCAGAGGGAGGTTAAGTATTCTGCAGAGGTCAACTTCTCTTGAACATATTGGTGGTACGACAATGGACTTGGTAGTATTTGACATCAAATGATTAGGGGTCATGGTGACAGGGAAATGAGCAGATGAGAGGTCAAATAGGATAACCCAAACCCATGGAGGCAAGTGTAAAAACAGGATGAGATGTCCCCACCCAGACATGAATGCAGACAAGTGCCATGTTCAAAAGCGACATACTGTCGATGCGACAATAATTGTGGTTCCATTTTCCCCACCATTTATGGCGAGTACCCCAGTTATTTTTTGATGACAAGCTTGACAGTGATAGCGTATGCTAGAGAGGTGTCATTTCGATGGAATCCGATATCATTAAGTTTTAACGAGTCTGACAAAGGAAGAACTCGGCGTCTCTTCATGTTTAGAGAGTTTGAAAAGATAGCAGAAAAGTAAACTCTAGGGGTGTCCTTTTTCGTCGAGTTGTGTCTCTCAAGCCCGAAAAAGTATAAAACAACGCTCGAAAGAACCACCCGATCATTACGATTGAGGAGTACTTTTCATGAGTAGTGATTTCGACCTGAAAAAGTAAAAAAGCGATCGAAACCACGTCGCTTCGTAACCGTTAATGGGCCTGAAATGACAAGGGCCCGCAAATCTTTTCGTCTTTACACAGTCAAAAAAGAGCTTAAAGGAGACCACCTCTTATTTACGTTTAACGATTCGAGAGGAATAACTCTGCAATCTTTTCATCTTTAAACGGTCAGAAAAGAGCTGAAAGTAGACCTCCATTTTTATTCTCTTTAACGAGTCAAAAGGGGAAAAAATACTCGACAATCTTTTCATATTTTACGAGTCAGAAAAGAGCTTAAAGGTGACTCGTCCTAGAGGAACGAGTGGTATAAAGGGTAGCAACTGGTTCCGGAAATGGTGGAACTGCTCAAAACATGTAATGGTCAAGAGGCTGGCTAACAAAACCACTCTAAAATGCGGTCCCTCAGGAAAGGAAAATAAGCAAGTGAAAGCATATGATCAGCCAAAGAGATGGTGGCGATGGTATGAAACAACCAAGGCTCATCTAACATAATTTAGCGGATAAAGACAGCAATCACGAGATGTAAAATGGGTATGGGTTCATTTTTACACAAGCTTGAACCATGGAGAACTTTGCTTGGATTCGGTTTCATGTTTACACAAGCTTGAAACGAAAAACTATGCTTGTTATAAGTTCGCATTCCCCCAGCATGATGACGCAAAATGTGGTA
The DNA here is from genome assembly GCA_000404065.3 of Pinus taeda. Classification (NCBI taxonomy): domain Eukaryota; kingdom Viridiplantae; phylum Streptophyta; class Pinopsida; order Pinales; family Pinaceae; genus Pinus; species Pinus taeda. The sequence goes on along the minus strand of APFE030173818.1, from coordinate 63,799 downwards.
CATGCCCCCAATCTTCATTGCATTCAACAAAGTGGATGGAATGAAGGTTCACTTTCGAGATCTTAGAAAGACTCGACTTGTATTTTACGAGATTTTAATCAAAAGACTCAATTGGGAAAGGGAGTTGTTCCATCATTTAATGAGGTTGACACAGTAAAAGAACTATCCTCATAACCCTTGTTTCATTTTTTAATGAGCTTGACACAAGATCAGGAACTATGCTCGAGCAGACCCAGTTTCATTTTTTAAGGAGCTTGACATAGGAAATCGAACTATGCTCCGAACGAACTTCATCATATTGAACAAGAATTCATTGCTTCCAAGAGTGCCACTCCCGGTGGAAGGATCACATCTTGGAAGTTAGGACTCAATGCCCCCAGGACACTATGCATGACGACAGCATCACTGAATACAGGCACGAGATAAGTAGCCACGTAGTTGACCCGCGAGGGGGAAGATAAAACCGGTGGAAAAAAAACAGAAGGGGATGACAACTGGGAAGGAGGCACCGGGGGACTAAAGAATGATAATTGATTTATAGTCACGATCCTTTCGTTGTGTGGAAAGCAAACCACATGGAAAAGTGAAGAAACAAGGCCCCCCATAGCATAAACATAGTCACGGCCGAGGAGAAGATTGAAATCTAAAACACCTTGGGTAACCAGTACGTCTATATAGACGGTTTTTCCTCCCAAAGTAATAGGGAACTTCGGAAGGATCCCCAATGGTTGACTGGTTCCTCCGTCATACGCCATCAGATTTTGCGCGACTGGCACAAGCTGTGGGGAGCCCAAAGCTTTCCAAGTAGTGGAAGGCATAATACTGACAGATGCACCCTCATCCAAGACAGTGCCAGGTACTGCCTTATCATAGGCATGCACTGTAATATGGAAAGGCACATGGGATGGAGGGCAGAAATCAGTCAGGTGACTCCAGTCGAAGGAAACGACTGAACTACTTGGTGGGGGAATCGTATGATTGCCCCCCTGCTCTGAAGAAGGACTCTCAGGATCAGCTAGGATAGGAGAGTCGTTTTCAGACTCAGGAGAATCTGAAAACACGAGAAGAACATGAGCATGATGCTCTTCCGAAACAGAGTGATCAACAGGCGGTGAACCCATGTTGACACTCTCTCCGACCAATGGTTGGTCCCGAACAGGCTTAGCACAGCTAGGTTCGGAAAGAGGAGGATGGACAAGAGAAGGATCTAAATCAATATCTTTGTCGACAGGGAGAGGATCTGAAGAGAGCCTCTGATAACCAACGGGGAGTTGGGGTGAAGAAGCTGTAAGACTTTCCAAAACAGCGGAAGCTTTATCCATGAGCGGACAAAGGTGAAGGAGATGGTTTCCTTCACATAGCCTACAGGGGAATCGAATTTTCCCATTCTTCTTACCATTGCTAGTTGATAGGGTAACATTACCATGAGCTCCAGAGGGCGATGAGGGGCAGGCCGAATCATGAGACCATGCTTCTAAGATCCTAGGAAGGTTAGGACAATCATGAAGAAGATGGTCATCCTTACACAATTTACAAGGAAACTTAACCTTCTGCGGAGGAGCAGAAGGAGTTCCGACCTGAGCTGTACTCGGGGCAGTAGATACACTTTTAGCCTCTCGCTTATGAGACTTCTTCTTCTTCACCTTCTTCTTCTTCTTCTTCTTAGCCACTTGGTTACTTGAATCCAGACTTTCACCAGGCGAAGTAGAAGATGAGGACGTAGAAACGGGCGAAGAAGGGGAGAGGTCCACCTTGGAATCAACATGATGTTGTTCAGGGGGAGGAACTGATTGACCAGTAGTTGAGACATTAGAGACCACAGAGGTTAAGAACAACCAAACAGGAAACCCAACAGTTAACCCAAGAAGGGACAACGTTTCCATGTAAGGAGCACCAACATTCCCAAAAGGAGGAAAATAACCAGGATTCTCGTCGGAGGGGATTCCTAGGTTGCTGAACTCTGGAAACATTGCCATCAAAAACTGAAAATCACACACGGGGATGAAAAAGAGCCAAGACACATAATCAAACAGTCAACAAACAAAATCTAATAGGGCGTGTGATCGCGGGCGAATAAATTTTAAGACACAAGGACATAACTTGACCTTTTCATCTTTAAAGAGTTGAGAAAAGGACAAAAAGATGACTCTAGTCACCTTCAAATGTTTAATGATCCTGAAGTGACAAATGCTCAAATGAGCCTTTTCTTTTAGGGAGTCCGAAAAGGATCAAAAGTGACTACTCTGGAGAACTAGGCAAAAGGTTTACCAGACAATCCATAAAACTGCATATAGACCTTGGCAATTGTATGAAAACCAAGGACTTTCCGTACGGCATACAATCTTCCCGAATGTTGTGTTCGGTGCGTTACGGGTTGTAAGGCGGTAGACATGGCTTCTTGTGGATAAAGGATGATAACCTAGTGGTGTCTCCTCATATACTCAATGGTACGTGGGAGCACAAGTCCGTACTAGATCACAATTGAGTCACAAAAGGAGGAATCACCCAACCTTGAGTGGAAACAAAAGTGACTAGGTTTAACGATGCCGGAGCACGTCTCTAGCCTAGACCTCTAAAATGTGAGCATTATGTTCCAATGCGTTGTTAGATTTATTCAGTTCATTCTAAAGTTTATCTTGGATTATGTTTTAGTTTTCAGGCCTTACCGTATGTAATGTCTCAAAATTCCCTAAATGCAAACTATATGCCAAAATATTTCATTTCATTCGATGAATGCTAGTTATGAGAGGGTTTGAGAGCTTTCACACAAACGAAATGATCACAAAACAACAACGAACTTCCCTAATGCAGCTAATGGAAATTAACAAACTTTTCTTTAAGATCACTAATCACTAATCAAAATGAAAAGTTCTAATTCTCATTAACTAATACAAAGCAAAAGAGATTTTTCTTTTGTTGATGGAAAAATGCACTAAACAACTTTGAGAAATGATAACAAACAAATTCTATTCAATACAAGCACATTCAGTTCCCAAAATCACAAAGCAAACCTCCAAAGAACGAGGAAGATACCAAAGACACCAATGGGCCATGTAATCTAGGATCAAAGTGAGACAAAGCGGAATTCAAGTGAAAGAAAAGCAAGTCACCCAAATAATCCAATAAAACAATAAACAACCACCAAACGAGTGCAAGGGAGCAATCAAAGAGTCGACTGGACCAATAGAAGACCAAAAACACCTAAGGAAGGCTCGACACACAAAGCCACTAGATGCCCTAGGGCTAGAAATGTGAAATCGATAGAAAATGGCAAACAACCAAAGGGTAAAGGTAATCTATGCACAATTCACTCATATTCTGAAAATGAGAATTCTAATTATGCAAGTGTGATCTATGCAAGAGAATTCTCAAACACAAGGTGATTCTAATGTAATCTAAGAACCAATCAAGTGAGAAAATTGGGTGAGAGTTCCAAAGATCAAAAAATAAAAACACTCAAAGGTGATTAACACTCAAACACAATTTAGGCCCCCCCCCCCGGTAAATGAGGGGGAATTTTTTTTGCAAAAACAGAAGCAAAAGATGCAAAATTGTGAAAAGACTGAGACAAACCTCCGAGTAATGACCAAAGGAAATCAAATTAAGAATTTCTCAAAAAAAGAGACTCAAAACTAGTCAAACAAGACTCCCACACACTCAAGAAGTCGGAAAAAGGTACCCAGAACAAAGACCAAGCTCAGGAGGCTCAAAACCAAGCAAACTTCAAAAGTTCCCAGGCCTGGCGTGACTGTCAGGCTGCAACTAGCGCCTTTTAGGGATTGGCGCGGGTTGTCAATGAGCAACTTGCGCCAACTGGCGCAATTGTAACGCCACAAAAGAGCGCCAGCCAAGTTTTCTATGGAAAAATAAAAAACAAATGAGCCAAAGCTAAGTCAACAGTACCTAGGTACACCAAGGGGCAAGAAGCAACACAAGGACTCAACCCAGAAGGCTAAACAAGCAGGAGAAACCAAGAAACAACCAAGAAACAAGGCAAGTTCCAAGCCGTTCAGTTTGTAAACCAAACTGGAGATGGACTGAAGTGGCGTTGATCTACTTTGCTAATGCAGAGAAATAGCATTTCGAAGGCTATCTGGCCGTACTTCAGGCTCCGTCTAAAGTTTACAAATCAAACAACAAGACAAATCAAAGAACAAGACAAAAATCCAACTCCCCAACGGAGTTGCCAAATTGTTGTGGAGGTAAATCCCCTCTGCGGATAGAGGCGATCCCTACTAGCCCAAATGGGGTCTAGCAACAATCAAACAACGGTAACACACAGGTTCCTAATTGAAAATCAAAGACTGATGATGGGGGCCTACCTAGATTCCAATGCTAGTACTTGTAGAAGAGTCCTCGCTCCCGTTCCTTTGCTCCGGTTGGTCATGATCCCCACGATCCCCGTGAACGGACACCTGCACATGAAAATAACGACACAAATACAAGCATAAAATCCAATAGATGCAACTATATATCAGTCAGAAAGGATATAACTCAATCATCATTACAAAAGACAATAAGAGTGGAACCATAATGATAGTCGTCTATTATTGATAAACAAAGAAGAATACAACCATAGTTCTGACGTCAAATCCTCCTTTAGTTGGGTGATCAGCAGCACATGCCTTGCAAAGCTTGTTAGGAATAGGGAACAAGCCTCTCTATCCTTGATTACTTGGACAAGAATCTCCTCACATTAGATTCAGCCTTATGGGAATGAAGAAGGCTTCTTGTAGCATGAGCTTAGCAATTCTCAGACTTTGGTACTTAGAATTTGGAACTTGGAGACTAACTTGTCAAAGGCAAAAGGACAAGCTTTTATAGATAGAGGAGAAGGAGTTAGGATCATCCACAAGATTCATGGGATTGGCTTTATCACTAAGAATCTTCCATGAGAGGTGGAGAAATACTTCCCTTCTATGGAGATTCGAAGCCAAACTGAACCAACTCAAGATGGAATCAGTTCATGAATAGGTTAGGAAGAACCTTCGTAAGTTGGTCTGTTAAAAACTTTACCCAACTGGGCTGGCGCGAGTGTGACTCTAAGACAGAACGCCAGCTGGCGCGCCCTCTTTGGAGGATTTCCCACATTGGCGTGAGTGATACACAGTGGAACCGCGCCAATGGAAAAAGGGTTATTTTTATGGGTATTTTGCAAAAGGTGTCTTCAGGGCATATGAAGTACATACTCAAGGGGATACAATGCAAGTGTTTTCAGGTTATGTCACTTCTCACAGGTCCCGGAATAAGTCCTCCAATGTGAAGGAAAAGGGGTAACAGGGACGGTGACAAATTACTGTGTAACACCTGGCATTTCATGTGGATGGTCGGGAACAAGGACATGTCCAAACAGGTGTTGATGTGAAAGAAGTAGATGAACAAGATGATGTGGTTTCAGTTGGTAATATGATTTCCCTCTCTCAAGGACACTTATATGATGAAGATAATGGAACTATATGTGAAACACAATATAATCATGAACAAATTCGTAGTAACATGGAGATTTTTCTACCAACTCAACAACATGAAACTTTTGCTGTTGATATTGTTAATGATTTTATTGAACATGTAATTGATAATGACCAATTGACATTGCCAAGCCAAGTAACCTCACCATCATGGCTAGAAGAAGCCACGATTAATATGAATGAACATAGTATCTCAACAACCAATGGAAAAAGCATGAACATGCCCATAGAACCAATAGAATTTAACAGTGAAATTGTTCATTATTTTGTGGATAATACATCAATGGAAGAAGATGAAGCACATAATAAGGCATCAAATGAAGATAACAATATAGTTCAATCAGTTGTCTTAGATACTGAAACGGAAGTACCAAGAAATAGCATGCAGGTGGGAGGGGCGGAGAAGATAATTGGTTGGTTCCTAAAGCTACCAGTAGAGAGTACCAATGAAAAAAAAGCAAGGTACACCAGGTAGTCTTTGTTTGGGCCGAAGTTCACAGTTACTCACCTTAGAAGACTATATAACCCTGTTAGTTGAGTCTGAAAAAAAAGAAATTTGAAATGCATGAATTAAAACAGAAAAAGAAGGATCTAGCCAATGAGAAGAAGGCAACAAGGATTGTTTTAGCACAACGTTGAGCAGAAGAAAGGCTTGAAAGAGATAAAGTGAGGCAAGATAAGGACCAACAAAAACAAATGGAAAGACAGGAAAAGTAATGAAGAAAGGCATAACAAATGCTTGAAAAGGAACAAGGGATGATCAATATGGCCGACAATGATGTAAGCATAGTTGATGAAACCAAAATTATTGCAAATGCATTGGACAATATAGCAAATAATACACCATTATTACAAGACCTCATAAACATTCAAGTTCCTCAATATCAAACTGAGGGTTTACCCACTTTCCTTATTCCTACCAAAGGAGATGTCAATTCTATGTATGCTCATCACACACCTCCACTTAATTTAGGGGTTAGTAGTGCAAATGTGAGGTATGGGTACTCAATTCCTCCATGGTTGGAAGGTAAAAATTGGACTCAATCATATCGCAGTAATCAACCATTTCCTAATCAAACCTTTTTAGGTATGCTGACCTACTTGGCTTAAGTAGGTAACTGAGGGAGTTTTGGCACTCAAGATTCTCAAGGCCATAAAGAATACGGGTGTCATATGTTTTTGGTTGTAACCACATTATGATGTTGATTTTGGATGAATTTTATATTTTTCTTGTCAAAGAAAGATTTTGGCTTACAACCTAGGTTGTTTTATTTCATACTGTTTGCGGGATTGTAACCAAAATCCATTTTAGAAGGAACATATGTAGTCTATTATAATGTAGAAATCTTACGTGAGAATTTGAATGGGATTTTCTGTTATGCCTCTACACACCAAACGATTTACAATACATTTATAATTGAGTTGTAAATATGATGAAAAATGAGTGAATAATGAAATCTTGAACAAGTCACTTATTTTAATATGAAAATTACATAAAATAGTGAACAACAAAAGTACATAGCTATTATTTTCATATTCATAAAGAACCTAGCATTCCATACATCAACAAATATGTCAAAGAACCTCACATTCCATACATCAACAAATATGAAGACATAGCAATAAATATGCTCCTCAAGATGGCAAGTTACAAAATGACAACTTACTTCCAATTAAAACATAATAGAAATGGGTAATTCACTCTCGGCATTGAATTTCCCTTATAGCCCAATTTATTTCGAATCCAAACACAATGTCAAGTTTCTCTTACAAATCAATTTACCTCCAATTCTACCAACTATGGACATTGAATGACTCTTATAAATGTATATACAATGCAAATGGGCTAGTAGACCAGCCCACTATGAGGATCAATTTACCTTTATAAATCAACTCACTTCCAATTAAAACACAATACAAATGGGCAGTGCACTATGGGCATTGAATTTCCCTTATAAACATATTTACTTGAATCCAAACACAATGCAAAGTTGCTCTTATAAATCAATTTACCTCCAATTGAAACACAATCAATTGGGTTGTCAACTATGGACATTTAATTACTCCTATACATGAATATACTACACATGAAATGCTATGCAAACACTTGACTTGATGGAAAAATAATTCCCATATTCATAACTTTACGTTTACGCAAATGTAGAGCAGAAATATTTGTCCAAGTTGACAATGATTTTTCCATATTCATTGTTCTAACATAATGTAATAATACATAAATTGTAGTCCTTCTACTAGCCACTATATATGTTACCAAATTTTGGGACAAATTAAAATTCCTTAGAGTTAATGACTACAATGATCATGGAGAAAAAAAATTGATAAAGAGGAATCCACTCCAAAAAGCTCAAAAAACTTGCAATGTAATTAAAAGAAACATTGAACATTTTAGGAATAAGTTCTATAGTATGAGAGAAATGATTATACCAACTTGTGGATTTTTCTCTTTTTATAAACTGTAGCACTTGAAATTCATTAATATATAAAAGTTTCATATTCACAAAGAACCTAGCATTCCATACATCAACAAATATGTCAAAGAACTTAACATTCCATACATCAACAAATACAGAGACAAAGCAATAAATACGCTCCTCAAGATGGCAAGTTACAAATGGACAACTTAGATCCATCTGATATAAACTCAATAAGACAACAGAATAAAACTGACTAGAACCAAAACCATTTCCAAAATGACATAAATTTGGATTTCTCCACAAACCATATGCCACAAAGGAATGAAACAACAATACACAAGTACATTCATTCCAACCCAAACATCTTTTAAATGTACATTCGTTCCAACCCAAACATTAAGTGCAATTACATCTTTTAACTGTAAGTGTTATAGAAGAATGAATCGAAAAATGAATTTCACAGTTTAATGCAGTCACTGCATTTAAAGTATTTATCTAAGAAGTTCGAATGTGAAATCTCTACATATTATCACATACTCTATTCCAAACAATACATAAATGGATTAAAACACAATGCAAATGGGCTAGTTTGCCCACTATGAGCATCAAAATACCTTTATAAATCAATGCACTTCCAATTAAAACATAATACAAATGGGTAATTCAGTCTCGACATTGAATTTCCCTTATAAGCCAATTTACTTCGAATCCAAACACAATGCAAAGTTGCTCTTACAAATCAATTAACCTCCAATTTTGCCAACTATTGACATTGAATGACTCTTATAAATGAATATACAATGAAAACGGGCTAGTAGACTAGCCCACTATGAGCATCAGTTTACCTTTATAAATCAATGCAATTCCAATTAAAACCTAATACAAATGGGCAATGCACTTTGGGCATTGAATTTACCTTTTAAACAAATTTAGCTGAATCCAAACATAATGCAAAGTTGCTCTTATAAATAAATTTACCTCCAATTGAAACACAATCAATTGGGTTGTCAACTATGGACATTGAATTACTTCTATAAATGAATATACTACACATCAAATGTAATTCAAACACTTGACTTGATGGCAAAATAATTCCCATATTCATAACTTTACTTTTACACAAATGTAGAGCAAAAAGATTTGTCTAAGTTGACAATGATTTTTCCATATTCATTGCTTTAACATAATGCAATAATACATAAATCGCAGTCGTTCTATTGGTCACTGCGTATGTTACCAAATTTTGGGACAAATTAAAATCCATTAGAGTTAATGAATATAATGATCATGGAGAAAAAAAAATTGACAAAGAGGAACCTGCTCCAACAATCTCAAAAAACTTGTAATGTAATTAAAATAAGCATTGAACATTTTAGGAATAAGTTCTATAATATGAGAGAAATGGTTATACCAACTTGTGGATTTTTCTCTTTTTTATAAACTGTAGCACTTGAAATTCATTAATATATAAAAGTTTCATATTCACAAAGAACCTAGAATTCCATACATCAACAAATATGTCAAAGAACCTAACATTCCATACATCAAAAAATACAGAGACAAAGAAATAAATAAGCTCCTCAAGATGGAAAATTACAAATGGACACTTAGATCCATATGATATAAGCTGAATAAGACAACAGACTAAATCTGACCAGAACCAAAACCATTTCCAAAATGACATAAAATCTAGATTTCTCCACAAACCAGATCCCACAATGGAATGAAACAACAATACACAAGTACATTAGTTCCAACCCAAACATATTTTAACTATACATTCGTTCCAACCCAAACATTAAGTGCAATTACATCTTTTAATTGTAAGTGTTATAGAAGAATGAATCGGAAAATTAATTTCACAGATTAATGCAGTCACTGCATTCAAAGTATTTGTCTAAGAAGTTTGAATGTGAAATCTCTGCATATTATCACAGACTCTATTCCAAACAATACATAAATGAATTAAAACACAATGCAAATGGGTTGGACTTCCCACTATGAGAATAAAATACCTTTATAAATCAATGTACTTCCAATTAAAACATAATACAAATGGGTAATGCACTCTCGACATTGAATGTCCCTTATAACCCAATTTACTTTGAATCCAAACACAATTCAAAGTTTCTCTTACAAATCAATTTACCTCCAAAAAAACATTTGGCAATAAAAACAATCTTCCATCTCACACTAATAAGGTTGGGTAATTAGTTGTGTCATTTTTTTAGGACCTCCATTGGATACCATAGAAAGTAAACTCCACCATATACAAATCGGATAAACCTTATAACAATTCAATCCAAATATTCAAAAAACACCATAGAGATGATTTCCATGTCAAAATTGATTACAGAGCTAATTGGAATAGAGAAAAACAATTGCCCGCATAAAATTTGAAGGCAAAGAAGGTATAAACAGTATAAATTAGATGAACCACAGAGCATTTCAATCCCATAACAAACCATAGGGTCGAGGCTACCCCTTCGATACCATAGAAAGTAAACTCCACCATATATAAATCAAATAACCCTTATAACAATTGAATCCAAATATCCAAAAAACACCACAAAAATGAATTGCACATCAAAATTCATTATAGATCTAATCAGACCACAAAAAAAACAATTGCCCACATAGATTTGAAGGAAAAGAAGCTCTAAACAACACAAATCAGATGAACTGCAAAGCATTTCAATCCCAAAACAGACCATACAGTCAAGGCTACCCCTTGGATACCATAGAAAGTAAACTCCACCATATAGAAATCAGATAACCCTAATAAAATTCAATCCAAACATCCAAAAACACCATAGAGATGATTTCCGTGTCAAAATTCATTACAGAGCTAATCAGACCACAGAAAAAACAATTGCTCGCATTATATTTGAATGCAAAGAAGTTCTAAACAACACAAATCAAATGAACCACAAATCATTGATGAGTGCCAGTATTGCAGCAAGAATGTTGCAACTCCTGGGCTACCAGCTTTACTTTATCAACCCTAGGTTTGTACAAACTTGGAGGTGGCAGTGTTGTATACAGAAGTAAAAGTGTTGGTTCTGCCTTTTGTCACAATTCAGCTGGCGAGACACCACTAGGTTTTTCAAGCCAGACTTCTATGGAGTCAGAAGAAGATTGATTTCTTGATGGAAGAAATGGAAATCTACCCTAAGAGAGAGCTACTCTATTGCAATAATGAAAAAGATCGAAATTCAATGCTAAATCACACCATTTCCTAGTTAACTTCCATGCCTGCCAATAATGATAAATTAACATGAACCAAATGCTACTATGTAAGCATGGAAGTAAAAATCATCAAACATCACTAATGTGCAAGTAAAGGCACTGAAATAAATGTGTTTTTGTCTTTTTGTCTTTTCATGCAAAATAAAGTATCCAAACTAATTTCTTTTGGTGATGTGGCAGGTGGTTTAGGGGGTTTTGAGGATTGCTGGAAGGTTTAGCAGGTGGTTGGATGGTGTGGGAGACCCTTGGGTGACCTTTGGTCGCTTCCTAGAGGTTTTCCCTCAATTTGGCCTCAAAACAGGCCATTACAGGATGTACTAGAAACCTACAGGATTCCCTATATTTCTATAAGATACAACCGAGAGAAAAATGGGAGGTGTTGGAGGTGATGGAAGGCTTAGGGAAGGTGGTTTATGGGTGGAATGGAGTTAGAAAAGGTCTAGGATCACTCAGAAGTGAACAACAAGGATAGAAGATGGTTGGATTTGCTCAATGTGCTTGGAAGAATTTCTATGTAAAATGATGAAAACTAGTGAAGGCAATGGTGAAAGCAAGGAATGACTATGGTGGATGAAGTGGAAGGTGGTTGCTAGCTATGAAGTCTCTGTCTACTCCTGAAGCACCTACTCTACATAAAACATGTGTAATTTCAAAAAATCTATGTAAACAAGAAGCATTCTCATAAGCTAGAATAGCATAATCAATGAACTAACTGTCTACCTTGTGCATGAGGAAATTTTTTGAAAGTAATGGAAGCATGGATGAGATCTACTACAAGAATGAAGATAGAAGAGATGGAAATGAAATCCTACTTTGCAAAATTGATCAAATGCACTTAAATACAACAAACTCTAAATCCTATAATAGAAATAGAAATCTGTGTTTTTGGGGCTGCATATAGGCCCCTTCCTCAAATCATCATCCCAAAGGAAGGAAGTGATGCCAAGACACCTACTCATAGCCTTGTGGTGCTCCTTTTATCCCCGCTAACCTGATACTAAAGTAAGGAACAAATGGAAGAAAACTAACAAACAACCAATCCAATCTACACTACTTGCAATGAAAATAACTCTAAATAAAAATTAACAATGAAGCTATGAGACTAGTCTAAACATATAGATACAAGAAAGAGGAGCCTTGTTTTCTAGGGTTGGGCCCTAACCCAAGAGCTTTAGCCCTCTGAGTTAACTCAGTGCTGGCTCAAAACAAAACTGATTCTTATTACCAAAACAGAAAATTACATCAACAAAACTTCCACAAGTCTGGAGCTTGAAAATAACTTAGACTTTTACAACAAAAAATCAAATCCTAATGAGGCTCTAGGCCTCTCTACTTATACAACTGAAGTCCCCAACGACTTCCTTAAAATCAGGGAGGCTCAGCTCATTGACTCGAGATAAACTAGCTCTTTGTCTCTCACTTGCTCGACTACCTTCTAATCCTCATGACTTGGCTGCTTTCACTTCGAGTTGGTGTGATAAATGGAGGAATATTTGAATGGAGGAGAAGTAAATGAGGAGGATTTACCTCCTACAATCCCTCTTCCTTGTCCCATTCTATTTTTAACCTTAGTCTTTGCCAAAATTCCTTAATTTTCTCCTTTAATCCTGCATTCAATGCATATTAGTCCACTACACATAATATCCAACTCTAACTCATACCATAAACAAAATATAATCAAAACATGTAATAAGCTGTGAGATAAGTTGCTTTGACTAAGCTAGGAGGTGAATTAAGGCCCATATAATTACCCAATGATGAGGCTCATCAATCATTTCAATCCCAAAATAGAACAAAGGGTCGAGACTACCCGTTCACACCCTACTTAAATCGCACCACCCTCGAGTGGAGCTTCCAGCTATAGGTTCCTGCCCCGGATAGGGATTTATAGCCCCATCTTATCAAATTTTAGCTTACTAAAGGAGCTTTTTAAGCTTATCAATTATTTTCGACTCAAAAAATCACTTGAGATTTAGTGGGTACATGGGCTAAACCTAAGGTCAAATTAAATCGAAGATTGCAACCAAAAAATTAAGAAAACAGCTCACATTCAAGGGAGGGTAATAGATAAAGCAGAATTGATAGAAATCATAACATAAATCAGAAGAAAATGTAGAAAACATGCAATAAGAGCTAATTTCCCAGCAAATTCAAGTGTTCAAAAACACATTAGTGCAGCAAGAGAAAAGAGAACAAAAATCCCAACATCAAGTTTAGGTGTTGAAAAACACAGTGGGTAGTAGGATTTAGAATCCTATCAGATAGACATAGAAGCCACCACCATGTCCAAAAGTCCTACAGAGCTTGCCATACCTTTTCTATAATAGCCACACAAATTACCTGCAACCAAAACTTGTAAAACATTAAAAAAATAGCAATTGGCAAAAACATACAAACAAATTACAGGAAATAAAAAAAAAAACCCATGTGTTTAGAAATTTACCTTCATGGACCTCGAACTAGTTATAATTTCACATTGGCGCCTTCCGGAACAACATTGGTTCCTTCCCAAGCAACATGCCGTGAAAATCAAACAACAACCAAGGTATTTGTAAACCCTCAACAGTGCAGAATGAACAACAACAACAAAATTTGTAAACCCCGGACGATGCAAAGAGAACAACAACATCAACAAAGTTAAACCCCCCTCAAAACAGGTAAAGCAACAAAACCCTAAACCCTGAATGAGAAACGAACGTGTGCATACAGTAATTCCAAGTGAAATTAAACAACAACACCATACACCCTAAACTGGTAACGAACCACTGCAAGCAACCTCGCCCTGTGAGCAGCTCAAGAATGGTAGACAAGGCGAACCCATTTTGGAGCCATCCCAAGCCATCATCGGTATAGCACATTTCCCACACATTAGACCCAAAAAAAGAACACAGGGCATAGAATACATCACACAAAACAGATGGAATGAAACCCTAAATGGTGAAGTAGCTGCAAAATTAAATTCTCCCACTCACCACAACATCGAGGGCACGAGCTACTCGGTAGGTGCCTCCACATCGACGACTGAGGTGGAAGGGAGGGTGCATAGGTAATGGCATCCCTCCCCTATTTGGATGATTCTTCAAGTTGAAGACCCCATACAACTAGCCCTGTGAAATAACGTATGGATCCCAATTGTCGCGCTTATGCATTGTATTCTTAGATGGGTGAAAGCTACAATCAGGTGTACAAATTTTTCCCAATTTGAATGTAGTTCAAGATATAGGCCATCTGCTTTGTTATTCAATTCAAAGTACATGTGAAAACATGGCGAACATAATGATCGAAAGTCACAGACATGAGTCCTATGCGAAGTTGGAATTTCAAATCGAAGTCACCTCAAATTTGAAGTTTATTACCATATTATTAAATGGTTTACCTATTTTAAAGTTTTTTTTTGATCGGTAAGTTTGGACCTGTGGTCTACAGGTTGCAATTTTCTCTCTCCGTTTTTTTTTAATAATGATTTTATTATTCTTTTCTCTAATATTATTTTTTTTTTGGTATGGGCATAGATTTAAGAAAAAAGACAACATATTCAAGATAATTAATATTCAAATAGCTCTCAATAGATCATTATGTTATAATGAGATTTGATATTTGAATATGGGAGGTAAGAAGGTTATTATTAAACCCTCCTAGGTGTCATCTAGGAATACACTCAATTCAATGTGGGTCATAATATATGGTTAAATTATTTTGGAACAAATAATTCACACATCAAATTCCAACACTCAATTATTTTATTTGAATATTTTACTAACTTCTTTTTATTTTCTTTCTCTTTTTTTTGTTCACATGAATTTTCGACTAGGTGGGTCATAATTTATGTTTAAATTATTTTGGAACAAATAATCCACACATCAAATTCCAACACTCAATTATTTTATTTGAATATTTTACGAACTTCTTTTTCTTTTCTTTCTCTATTTTTTGTTCACATGACTTGCAACTAGGTGGGTCTCGTAGTGGAGGACCTACAGCCTGTGTGACTCGGCTACCCCAAATATCTTTGTTTAGACAATACTTCATATCTCTGCCATAACCACTTGAACCACAACCCAAGAACAATATTTTACTAACGTTTTAGTACTTTTAAAATTTCCTAAAAATATAATATAACATTAATATATAATTTTTTAGATTTTAAATCTATGAAGCCAACTAATACGTTCCATATGCTCAACTCTTGGTTTCAATTTTATATTAGGAAATATTTGAAAGAAATATCCTAGCATATGGAACATATTAGCTCACTTCAAACCTCAATTTTATATTAGAAAATATTTCAAAGCAAGAGCCAAATGTTGAGCCTCTGTTTTGTCTCGACCTTTTATGCTTTTTGTTAAACAACTTGTGTTTGCACTAGGTGTTTATAGCCATTACCATCCTTTTTATGCTAATATATAGTCACCCAGAGGTAATAAGCTGTGAATTCTTGAATTCTTCTTTATGTAATAATATGAAGGTATTTTCATGTCAAAGCACCACTAATATCAAGTTTCCTATATGGCAGATGTATAGATCCAGTTCCACTAGTCCACTTCCTATTCCACCAGCCCAGTTTCTGCACCAATAGTGGAAATCCTATTCTCACTTCCACGATTTTCATATTTTGGACTATCATGAAAGAAAATGGCCATATGGGTTTTGGAGGGCAGGCGATCAATATGTTGATGTGTTCCTTCGATGGATTCCAGGCCTTCCAAATAGTATGTGGAGTTAGAGTCAAACATTCAGTCAAACTGCATTCAACAACGTTCTCGCAATATCTACAATACTGGTTTTTCCCCTTTCTAGGGGAACTGCATATCATTTTGTAGCTATCCAGTTATCATATCTCTTATTTTTAGTTGAAACGTTTTTGAACTCTATTTTTTGTATTAGACCACCATAAAATTTTGATTGCTTGTATGCCAGCATGGTTATAAACGTGAAGCCATGCTCTGTATCAGGGACACACGCATGGAGGGGGCACATCTGAATTAATAGCACAGGGAGACACCAAGACTTAGATGTATTTATTTTGATAGAGGCAGGGTATTTTTATAATGTAGAATATTACGTTTTACTGTGCACTCAGTGGAATGGCCGAGGGGACCACTAGAGTCCAGATATGTAATATCGATTTTAGAATTAATACAATCCAGCATTAGTTTTATATATTAATTCTTCCACTCATATTCAATTCTTGTTCCAGATTTTCTCACATGGTTTAATGTCGATTAGTTTTCTTAGTTTATGAGTCCTTGTCTTAGATTGGTATATTTTGATTTGATATAGTGTGTGTTGGCATATATTACCATTTGATTATGTGATAGTTGGTTTTGCGTAGTATGACAACATGCTTCTGGTCTAGACTGCAATTCAAGCAGATTATTAAATCCTTTCCATCATTTTGAATGTTATTTAAATTTGGCTAATGATGTTATATTAAAAGGAGTGAGGTAGTGTATATACTTTCATTTGCATCTCAATTGGTTTTCAGAATTAAAACACTATATTTACCTTGATCTCAATTATTTCATAATGAAAATTACTCTAAGATTCAAAAAGGGAAATTAGAGCATTCATGGAGCAGATTTCTTATCATTCATTATTATCTCAATGAACTAATGAAAGGATCAGTGAAGATCAATAATCATGATTAATATTCCTTTCATCATAACGAATGTTGCATATATCATAGTATTTATGTGAGCCTAGAAGCAACAGATGGGTCTTTCTTATTTCTATGATACAGTTTGTGTTGAAGCAGAACATCATCATCTTGATTCCTTTAAAAAAATTCAACTATTTTTCTAAGATTCGGTTGCTCATGATTTCTAGCTCAATTCATCTTCATAGTATAGCGATGGATCTTATGATTTTTTGCTTAGTTCATGCTCTCTCTCATATTTGTAGTGTAGCAGTAGATTTTAAGATGCTTTTCATTGGGCTTGTCTTGCATTTATTTATTTTCATGAATAGGTTGTGAGTGTGAGTGGAACCTACATTCCTTTATCCCCTTGACAATTGAGGAAGACTTACTGCAGGTGTCAACCCAACCCAGGAGGATCCAGAAGTAGACTCCCAGTGTGTTTATTTTTCCCTGAAGAGTGTTGTTTCTTTACTTGATTGATGCCTTTTGATTTCTTGTAGGTTCTAGGGTTTCAATTTCACAAATCTCTGAGGTCATATTTTGGTATTACCTATGCTATGCCTCAGAGTCTTACGACCCCGGGTTGAAAAATTAAATGTTGGTATAAATGTTGGTGTCATCTTAGTTGTAGGGTAGATCGAGGGTGGAAGTGATGGTAAGATGTGAGTGATGTGAGTGAAGAGCCACGCTTCTGCTGTAGCTTGGGTTGTTCCAAAGTCAAGTTGTTCATATAAAACCTAGCATTTAGACCGCCCAACATTTTGGCGCCGTTGTTAGGGAGGCATTGTAGGATAAGGCCTCGTGATTTGTTTTTTTTTGCAATTGAATTTTTAGATTCGTGAGATTCCTCTTGCTTGCTTCAACATACTGGACGATGCCAGAAAGCTCACAAGCCAAGTTTTCCTTTCTACAAATGAGTGATTTTCTATAGTGAAAAGTGTGTTGCCTAGTTCGTTTTTATTCGCAATTGAGATTTTAGGAATAATTTCTTAAGTAGCTTTCTTTGCCACAATCTATATTATTTAATTTCCGCAAGTGTGATTTCCTTAGCTTACAGTTTTGGTTTGTTCTTGTTATTAATCTTGAGTTAATTTTTGCATATACTAAAAGAAACCCCACTCTAAATTTGTGTGTTGACAATACCAGCTAGTAGGAAAATGTCAGGGAATGTGATGCTATTAAAAGGCTTATCTCAAATTCTAGCAGAAGATGGAGTCTCTATTTCACAGAAAGATCATATTTTGGCCTCAATCATAGAAACATTTATTCCTTCAGAAGAGAAGACTCATGAAGATCCAGAAAATCTTCCTAAGGAGACCGAGAAGTTATGAATCATGCTTGATGAGGAGAAGCCATTAGAAATAGAGATTGAAGAACACCTACATGATCTAGCCTACACTTTAGAAGACAAGCAAAGAAATGTGGAGGATTTGCATGCTGCACTGGAGGCTGCCCATGAATCAAATGACCAAGAGTATATAAATCCCATAGAATCTTCGTTTGAAATTACTGTAAGTATCCACTCCTCCCTTATCATTCGAAAATTTGTAGCATCACATCAGTTAAAGTAGCTGGTACCTCATGTTCTTGTATTTTCTTGTATATACTTTGCAAACTTGAACATGAGTATAATTGTCCTTCTCTTATGCACATGGATGCACTGCAAGTCCTCCTATACGTAGAAGGGAGTCTTCCACTTCTAACGATAGGGTAGGGTAGAAATAATAAATTAGTTTCATGAATAAAGCTATTAGGGTTTCATTTTTAGCTAAGGAAACTACTTTATGATCTACATTAGTCGTTAAAACACCTTTGTGACAAATCTTGTTGAGTAGGATTCACTCTAATACCTCATGATTTTTCAAAGGTAACCATGATTAATCACTCTAATGGGCTATCAATTGAGATATATGTTTTTGTCTTCCCTTAGAAGGTACTATTGAAAAACCCCCTATGGTGGACCACTCTAATAAAGATCACAATAAGTTATTCATGAGAACACTAGCATTCCTAATTCAAAGAATCTCTCAATCATTATTCATAATTATCTTTAATAAGTCTTTAGGGTAGAGAAACTAGCCAGTAATGATTAGTCATTAAAAACTTTTCATGCCATCCTGCAACTCGTAAGGAGTAGATCTGTCTCCCCACTTATTAAGTAGCCTTTAAAGTTAATCAAAATCAGAGTTTACAGAAGATTTAGGGGAGGATAGGAGGTCTCGTGATGAGCCAACCTACCTACAACGATCATGGGACCTAACATGTATGACATTACTGCTCCTGGTCACTAAGCCAAAGTAATGGCTTTTAGCCAAAAGCTGGAAGACAGGAGGTCTCATCACGAGTCGACCTGTTCATCCATGTTACTTCTTGTGAGTGGCACTACCATCAGTTGGTTACCACGCTAGGACAGTGGCCTTCATCTAAAAGTTAAAAAAATCTAGCTCTGAATCTATATCTAGTAAGTGGGACATAAACATTTCACTGGGTTAAAAGACATCCCTGCCGAGGTTATGGACACCTGCAGGCAGCAGGGCTATGGTATTAAAGTTAATTACATACTATGATTTTCTTGGTTATACTTCTCTTTCCCTGAAACTCATCCTTTTTCTTGGAAAATGATTTTAAGACAATTTGAACATGATGTGTCGAGTTCTATCTTTCAAAAATTAGAGATCTTCGATGATATGGTACCCTTAGTGAAGGTAACCCTTTGTACCAGATTGAGGGGAAATTTATTTTTGCATCTATATGACAACAAACATTTAGAGTGTTCAAGGTTACTGATTGATCTAGGAATGTAATATCTTAACTCTATTCTTACTCCCTTCTTGGTATCATCACTCGCTTTAATTTTCATAGGGATGAATTAATCAATAATGATTATTCACTAGGTTTTGTTTAACAACAGCGTTTATTGTTTGTAGCTGCCTCTGAATAAGCCCTATATTTCTTGAGAATATGATTGTCATAGTAAGAATAGGATTGTTATCATAAGTACAGGATTGCTAAAACAGATATCAGAATCTTGTAGCGGCATTTTGAATTACACTCGTCTCTCAACAAAATTTTCATCATTAATCCTCATGAGACTTGGAATTCTTCAAAGAAATCTATGTCGGATAGGGAAATTGTTCGAAACAGGACGACAGGTACATATTTGATTTCTTTTTATGATCTATATATATGTTTTTTCCTGACATTGATTATGTTAACCTTCTTTTCTTTAATAATTTGTGTCCTCAATGCTTTCACAAGGGCCTGTAGAAATCTAATGGGAAATGCAAAAGATAAATCAGTCTTTACTGATGCAAAAAAACCTTAAGTATTTTTCCACACTAACTTTCATCATTTCGCCAATGGGTGTTTTACGTTGTCAACTGAGGTAATCATAATTGATAATGCATAGTTATACTCCTCTCTGTTGTAAGGATGGATGTGAGTAATCATTATAGTTGATCAGCGATAGGAAAGCGATATTCGGATAGGATTGAGGTTAATTCTTGAAACTTTTTATGATGATTACATTTGCATGGCCCTTTGATGCTTCATGAGTCCTCCACTATGCATATCCCGTCAAATGTGCATTATGAACCATTTTGTCACTCAGAAGTACTTAGTCTAAAAGTCGTTCAGCTCTCTGCTTCAAAACATATTGAGTTAGTTTTGTTCATCTCCCTTTGGAAGCACATATCATCCATCCAAGCCATGATGAAGAAATATGACTACCATGAACTTGCATCCATCGAAGAGCTGGAGCAAACTCCGGAGTACAATTCCTGCAAATAAAAATTAATAAGAGATGGGTGGCATGAATTCATGGCCAAATTCCAAGGCCATGAAGATGAGGTCACATTTCAATTCTCTCAGGGATTCGATGGAAAAATAGCTAGAATTGGAGATGTGACTATGAATGTAAATTAAAATACCATTTCTCGAGAAACTGGGCTACCCTTGGAAGGGGTTAAGTGGTTTAAGAACAAAAGCGTAGATAAGTGACAGACTGTGCAATTTCTCAAAGCAGGGCATCAAGAGGTTAACTGGGCGAAGGGGATACCACATTCTCAAATCAAAGACGAATGGTGCACTCCTCTGTTCATTCTCCATAAGTATTTGACGTGTGAACGCAGGTATAAAATCATTTTTCTCTATCATCTAGGTTTGTTGTTACATTTTACTGGTGAGAAAATAATCAACATTCCATATTTCCTTCTCAAGAGCTTACAAAACATGTCAGATGGGGTCCACAGTGCTGCTAAAAACCCTAGGGCAAGCCTTTACCATTACAGCCTCATCAAAATATTAATTGAAGATGAGTTAGGCATTAGGAACGATGACTAGGATGATTTTCTTCGGAGAAATTGGTTTATAACAGCCGTTGAGGAGCCCGACACCCAACCTCCTAACGCATTGAGTGAACCAAACAAAAACCTAGAGGAAAATGGAATAGATGCTTGCCTCTACTCACATCCCAGGAAATCGAGGCGGAAAAGGGTAGAAATTCCTTAAATCCCTGCAACCCTTGTAAACCCTACAATGCCCATAATATCACCATTAGAACCTCAAACCCTTGCTGAAGGATGATGAATTACACACAATATGAAGAAAGCCACTCGACCTCCTTCCAGAAACTTGGATTTTCAAGCCATTGATTTGGATCAAGAGGAAGAAGAAATGGTAAGAGGACAGAAGGGTGCCATCGAGGAAGATAAACTCCAAAAATTTCTTGAATTTATTGAAACATTTATGTCCCAGATCAAGAATCCGGTAACTAAACCATGCACTAAACCAGTTGTAGGGACAAATCAAAATTTTGAAAGATAAAAGCCTTAGTTTGAAAGCCCCATGGACCAAGTAATTGAGTCACAATTTGATCCCCCTGAGCTTGGAATGGTGGACATTCATTCCAACAATCAACCAAGATCAAAAGGGCTTACCGATGATTACATACTGTAGAAGAAAAATAGGTTGATCAGGAGATTGAAGAAAAAGGTGTGAGAGCTCATTGCTCGTGAAAACATAGTAAAAGGAGAGAACCAAAATTAGGAGGAACTGTGCACCCAGATACATAATAAAAACAATAGACTAGGTGTTAAGACAGAGAAATTACAGAAGTTGGTCAAGGAGTGGACCAGGCAAGCCAGGTCCTATGCTACCCATAACAAGATTTTGAAAAGAGAAATTAAAGTGGTCAAAAGCACAACAAGAAATAACTTGAACATTTCGATTAATACAACAAAGCTTTAGGCCACAACTCTGCATCTTTTGAAATTTTTGAAGTTTGAAGTCCATCTTTCGGTTTGGCCTGCACAAGGACGTGCAAGAAGCTAAGCATGGGGGGATGTTGAACCTCCATTTTGTCTTGAACTTTTATGCTTTTTGGGCCAGCTCATGAAAATGAAAGCACTTAACTTGTGTTTGCACCAGGTGTTTATAGCCATTACCATCCTTTTTATGCTAATATATAGTCACCCAAAGGTAATAAGCTATGAATTCTTGAATTCTTCTTTATGTAATAATATAAAGGTATTTTCATGTCAAAGCACCACTAATATCAAGTTTCCTGGATGGAAAATGTATAGATCCAGTTCCACTAGTCCACTTCCTGTTCCACCAACCCAGTTCCTGCACCAATAGTGGTAATCTTGTTCTCACTTCCACGATTTTCATATTTCGGACTATCATGAAAGAAAATGGCCATATGGGTTTTGGAGGGTAGGCGATCAATATGATGATGTGTTCCTTCGATGGATTCCAGGCCTTCCAAATAGCGCGTGGAGTTAGAGTCAAACATTCGATCAAACTGCATTCAACAGCGCTTCGACAATATCTACAATACTGGTTTTTCGTCTTTCTAGGAGAACTGCAGATCATTTTGTAGCTATCCAGTTATAGTATATCTTATTTTTAGTTGAAATGATTTTGAACTCTAATTTTTGTATTAGACCACTATAAAATTCGGATTGCTGGCATGTTAGCATGGTTATAAAACGTGAAGCCATGCTCTGTATCAGGGACACACGCATGGAGGGGGCACCTCTGAATCGATAGCATAGGGAGACACCAACACTTAGATGTATTGTGTTTGATAGAGGCAGGGTATTTTTATAATGTAGAAGATTAAGTTTTATTGTGTGCTCCGTGGAATGACTAAGGGGATCACTGGAGTCCAAATATGTAATATCGATTTTAGAATTAATACAATCCGGCATTAGTTTTATATATTAATCCTTCCACTCAGATTCAATTCTTGTTCCAGATTTCCTCGCATGGTCTAATGTCGGTTATTTTTCTTAGTTTATGATTCCTTGGCTTAGATTGGTATAGTGTGTGTTGTCATAGATTACCATTTTATTATGTGACAGTTTGTTTTGCGTAGTATGACAGCATGCTTTTGGTCTAGACTGCAATTCAAGCAGATTCTTAAATCCTTTCCATCATTTTGAATGTTATTTAAATTTGGCTAATGATGTTATATTAAAAAGAGTGAGGTAGAGTATATACTTTCATTTGCATCTCAATTGGTTTTAAGAATTAAAACATTATATTTATCATGATATTAACTGCTGCATAATGAAAATTACTCTAAGATTCAAAAAGGGAAATTAGAGCGTTCATGGAGTTGATTTCTTATCATTCATTATTATCTCAACGAAATAATGCAAGGATTAGTGAAGATCAATAATCGTGATTAATATTCCTTTCATGATAACGAATGTTGCATATATCATAGTATTTATGTGAGCCTAGAATCAACAGATGGATCTCTCTTATTTCTATGATACACTTTGTGTTGAAGCAGACCATCATCATCTTGATTCCTTTAAAAACATTCAACTATTTTTGTAAGATTCAGTTTCTTATGATTTCTAGCTCAATTCATATTCGTAGTATAGCAGTAGATCTTATGATTTCTAGCTTAGTTCATGCTCTCTCGTATTTGTAGTGAAGTAGTAGATTTTAAGATGATTTTTATTGGGCTTGTCTTGCATTTATTTATTTTCCTAAATAGGTTGTGAGTGTGAGCAGAACCTACATTCCCTTATCCCCAGGACAATTGAGGAAGACTTACTACAGGAGTCAACCCATCCTAGGAGTTGCCAGAAGTAGACTCCCAGTGTGTTTATTTTGCCTTGAAGAGTGTTTTTTATTATCTTGATTGATGCCTTTTGATTTCTTGTAGGTTCTAGGGTTTCAAATTCACAAATCTCTGAGGTCATATTTTGGCATTACCTGTGCTACGCCTCCGAGTCTTACAACCCCAGGTTGACAAATAAAATTTCGATATAAATGTTGGTGTCATCTTAGTTGCGGGGCAGCTCGAGGGAGGAATTGAGGGTAAGACGTGAGTGAAGAGCCATGCATCCGTTGTAGCTTGGGTCGTTCCAAAGTCGAGTTGTTCATGCAAAACCTAACATTAATACCTCCCAACACCAAACATATGGAACATATTAGTTAGCTCCAGAGTTTTAAAATGTCAATAATTTTTGGATATTGAAGAAATATTAATTTATCAAGTGTGATATAAAAGTGAATAATGTGTTGATAATAATATTGTTGCTGGTATTTGGTAGGAGTGAAGGAATGTCCCTTATGGATCACTAGTGGGTTATTTTAGGTGGTGTGGTTTTCCTTGAATAATCGTGTTGAGTCAACCTGAAGGTGGCATCATTTTCCTTGAATAACGATGATGAGTAAGCCTACATTCACAAATAGCAGTGAGAGATGATTGTCCTCAGTGCTAGTTTGATAACTAAGTTATGATAGAATGCGATCCTCAATGCTTTGACAACTGAGTTATGAGAGGGTGAGATCCTCAATGCTCATTTGACAATTGAATTATGACATGTTTTCTCACCATATAAAAAAAACAAGATTGGTGTTAACCATTTCTGGCATTTTTGGTTTAATATATGCAGTAGAGCACCTGGCCTTTTAAAGTTTTATGTAGATGTGTGTCAAATTGTAAACCACATGTAGTGGAACATACATTTCAATTCTGTGTGGAGCCCACGTACAAATGTAGAATATGGTCCAATGTGCCTTGTAAAGAGAAATTTATGTATATGTGGAAACCTCTAAGCACACTGTGGCAGATTCATGAATACAGTGTTAGATGTAGATTCGTAATAATGGTTATTAGATTTTGTATAGTTCATATTTAACCATTTTTATATGTTTCATAGTCTTGTAAAGTATCTGAAAGTTATTAGGTTTGGGGTACTTTAGATATAACATTTTATATACAAATCTGTAGTTTATATTTAGTATATATATATTTATTATTGGGTATTTAGACATTGTTTTTATCTACAGTTTATATAAAAAATAATAATAAGGCATGTACTCACTTAAATAAAGAAATTCTCATGGTGTGATAAAATTCAAGTTTCAAATTTTTTTCATTCAGCGTAGTGGGGAAGGCATTTGATATGAGGCATTCAAAGTCTCATTTCAATGTATTATCCAAAACCTCAAAGTTCATCTAGCTTGTTTTAAAATTAGTCAAAATGTTAAACTTGAGTGTCACTGACAAAATAATTAGCCAAAATATCTAAAGTTGAGTGTCAAGGAAAAAATTCCCCATAGATAAATGGAACTTAGAGTTCCAACAAAATTTCAAGAAAATTTAAAATAAAAATTAACTAGAAAAAGAAAGTACTCAAAGTGAAAAAGATCCCATATTTATTGGGGAGCAAGTTTAATTAAATTGAATTTCATATATTCTTTCTATTAATACTATAAATATGATTTAACAAAATTAAAATGTTTTACAATAGTTTTGATAAATATAATTCCCATTAAGGTAGTTCAATTCGTGATCACCACCATGCATCAAGAAAACCCAAAAAATAAATTTTTAATTTCATTTTCTAATATTATAATTTCCCTTGAAAATTAGAGATAAATATTTAAAGAAAAAGATGTTAGAATATGATTTTGATAAAGTTATATATTACTATATTAAAATATAGTATTTTAATTATTCAACATATATCTTAACTCTTTAAAGCTAAATTAAAATCTTTCACAAATTTATTGATATAATTTTATAATATTATGATTTCCTATTAAATTAAGGATAAATGTTAAGAGAGGACATTATTAAAGATAATCTAATTTTATTGAGTGTAACATGAAGAAAGAGTGTAATAAATGTGTCATATTATATTAGTGGCCTTTGTTTCAAGTGTGACTCACTTGCGTTTTCTTATCTATTGCAAAATGACCTTGCTTAGCCATATAACTTAGATAGTTGGTAAATGTCCATAGGCATCAATCCCTAAGAAGCATCAAAACACTTAGTTCACAATACATCTCACATTACTAAAACTAAAAAATCATAAAAAGTAATTAAAATATAACTTTATTTTAAATTATTAGTATTTTTTTGTTTGCTAGATTATGTGAGCCTAGATGAGTCGCACAACTAATGTGTGGCTTGAGTAGCCACTACCCCGGGGTATCTAAGCCATCAAGAGGGCCACAACAACCCTAACATGTGGCATGAGTAACCATTACCCTGGGGTATGTAAGTCATCAACCATGGGTATCTGATGAGGCTCATCAACAGGTAAATTATATGGACCTTAATGCCACTCTCCAGCTTATTAAAATCAACTTTTCTCACATTTCTTTACATGTTTTATTATATTTGTTTACTGAGAAGGGTAAATATGAGATGTTATGTCATGTGGCCCAATGTGCATTAATTGCAGGATTTGAAGCAATTTGGGCTAATTTAAGTGCAAGAACTCGAAGTAGAAAAGCAACAGGGATTTTAGGAGATTGGATCTCCCTCCTTAACTCCTCACTCACTCGAATATTCCTCCAGCAAATCTCATCAGATCAAAGTTACAAGCAGCCAAGCCCACTGAAGTCATTGGAAACCAAGCCAGTGATAGTTGAAGACAAAGCGATCTCAAGTTGGGAGCCAAACCTCCCTGGAAGTTGTTGGTAGCTTTAGTTGTATAAATAAGAAGCCCTAGAGCCTCATTATGATTCAACTTCTTTTGTTGTATCCAAGAGGCATTTTCGAGCTAAGACATTATGGCTAATAACTCTTATGTATTTGTGATATTTTAATGAAAATTAAAAGCATTCCCTTGATCCAATGCTGAGTTGACTCAGAGGCTTGAAGATCTTCGGTTAGGGACCAACCCTAGTAGCAAAGGTTCCTCTTTCTGTACATGTATGCTTAGATTACATTCATAGTTAGTTGCTGAAGTGATTTCGGTTTTGCTTAAACTTCACGTATTTGGATGATTACTTAGTTTGCTTCCATTTGTGGATAGATAGATCAATGGTACAATAGTGACAGTAAACACTCCATAAAAGCTTGTGGTATTGGCCTCTGCCTCATCTCCCTTATGGGATCATGGGTTGAGGATTCCATTCACACAACCCAAAAACAAATTTATTGTCTGATCTCTGCATAACTTAGGATTTCTTGTTTCATAGATCATTGTTTCCAAAATTCTTGGAAGTATCTGCAATTGTTAGTTTGTTATTTTTGAGTTTTCTATGGTTTAGAAGCACTTCCCTTCATAAACTTAGCCATTAGTTATTAATAACTATGTTTTTCCTAAATTCAACTCATCTTTCCCATATATAAATGAAGTCATGCAGAAATGAAGAAAAGAATGTATGGTGTTGTAGGAGGAGTTGATCTGCAGGGAGACCTCATCTTGCCAGCATCATCTAAGTATTCTCCACCTATGCTACCAAAGACCACCAAACCCTAATCCAAATTCCTATTTTGTAGCAAAGTGGATATTTTCCTTGAGTAAGTCCAACCATCTTGAAGCCTGTGATTGAGCCTTGGGTAGTGTGCACCCCCTTTGTGCCTTATTTCCCCATCATACACCTTTCCCACACTTCATTCTACCTTTACTACCTCCCTATAAGCTTTCGACCTGTTTCCTGTAGTAAAATAGGGCATCTTGTAGTAGAACTAGGATATCATGTAGTACTACAGGAAACCCTGTAGCAACCTATTTTAAGCTCGTATTAAGCATAATGACCATCTGAGCTTAGGTCGGGCCTCCACTTGGATTCCATACTCTCGACACCATTCTAGACTTGTTTCCCCATACATGTATCCCCTACAAAGAACAAATTGGTTAAATTAGCATTTACATTCATAAAATTGAAAATCAAAAAGGCTTTTTTTGTAATTTCTAGTTAGCACAAGCATGCAACTGTCACAGTAGTGCTTAGATAAAATTCCATGCTCATTTAGTCTAGATAACTAGATGTTGTCTACAAGGTTCAGTTAGGTCTTTTTTACAAGAAATATGTGTAGATTCTTAGCTAGATGATTTAATGTCACTTTATAGCACCTTCCAATTCAGCACTTTCATTTCCTAGAGGAGGCAACATTCCCTTTCTGCATTAAGAGTAATTTTCCCCTTTCCATTTGATAATTACAATCCTTCTAGTCAATACAAGATTGGTTTGAAAAACCCAAGTGATATATCGCCCCAGTTGAAAAGTGACAAGAGTAGACCTTTGCATCTATTGTGTAACAGCACTGTCACCTCCAAGTTTGTACGAACCCTGGGTTGATGAAGTAAAGTTGGTAGCCCTAGGAGTTGCAACATTCTTTCTGCAATACTGGTTCTCATCATTTTTTGGCACCATTGTCGGGGAGGTGTCTAAGTAGATGTGATTTCTGCTTTCTTTTTTCTTCCATTCAACAAATAGTTGCAATGTTTTCTTTTATTCCAATTATGCAAGTAGTTCCATTCAGCAAATAGTTGCAATATTTTCTTTCATTCCAATTATGCAAGTAGTTCCATTCAACAAGTAGTTGCAATCTTTGCTTTCTTTCCAATTCTGCAAGTAGTTCCATTCAGAAAATAGTTGCAAATATTTTCTTTCTTTCCATTCTGCAAGTAATTATGAAAAAGACCCTAAAAAAAAAACAACTACAACAACAGCAACAACAACAAAAACAAACAAACAAACAAAAACAAAAAAAACAAAAACAAAAACAAAAAAAACAAAAACAAAAAACAAAAACAAAAAAAACAAAACAAAACAAAAAAACAAAACAAAACAAATTCCTTTCATGCCTCGTAGGAGTAGAGACAACTTAGGAGGAAACTTTCCAAATACCCCCATCGAATCTAGCAACCAACCTTCCCTCTTCTTCGGTGGCTATGAGATAGAGGACCCATTAGGAAAACAACCAAATATCTTTGAGGAGCCTATTAGGGAAGAAGAATAAGAGACCATTCCACTAGCCTATAGCATGGCTAATAATAGAAATGGGATTGAACATAGAGAAGGAGCTAAAAATAGATTTGAGGGTGATTTTCCCATCAAAGAAACTAATGGAGATGCTAGGATGAAAAACATAAGCCCCTCTTCCCTTCCTCACTTCCATGGGTTGACCTCAGAAGACCTAGATACATTTTTGTTTGAGTTTTTTGTCATATACAGAACTTATGATTACACCCTTGATGACTAGAAGTTGAAATTGTTCCCATCCAACCTCAAAGATGCACCCTTGTTTTGGTTCATGGGTTTACCTGGGGACAACATCACCACCTGGGCTCATATACAACAAGCCTTCAATAATAAGAATATGGACTATTGTAGGTCCAAAGATACAAAAGAGTTTTTAGAATGACCTTGGGACATGATGAGTCTTTGGAAGATTATGAGGAAAGGTTCCAACTCAGCTACAAAAGGGTCAGGTGCACCCTCAATCCTAAATCACTTAAGTTAGTCCTTCTTAGAGGGATCAAGGAAGATCTCCTAGAAATCCTAAAGATGTTGTCACGAGGGGACATCTATCAGTTACCCTATGATGATATCAAGATAGTTTTCAAAAATCATTCTAGGGAAGCGAGAAAGAAGAGTAGGGCTAGTAAAGTTTTGTCTAGTTCATCCTCCTCCAACAAATACATAAAAAGTGAAATTAGGAATGTGGAAGACTTCTAGATTCAAATGTTGCATACCCTTTCTTTGCAAATGGACACCATATAGATCAAGAGGAAGCAGGAGGAAGCAAAAGGAGCCTTAGCTATCTTCTACCCTAGATGCACTAGAAGGCACCCTACAAATGAATTTCCATTATATCTTATAGAGATTTTCTCGGTATATGAGGAGAACCACTCCATATAAAAGTGCCCTTCTTTGCCTGGATTGAAAGTTGTGTATCAAGGAACTGAAGCGGTGACTGAAAAAGTCTGCTATATCAACCAAAGGAGGCCTCAAGGATCTTGACCGTACCAGCAAGGCATGCAAGGGGCATCCTATTCATATTACAAACCTAACCAGAATGCATCCATTCCCCCTTGGCGCCCTCCTGCTCATCCTTCATGGTCCACACCTTCTCCCTGGTATTTTTCACTTCAATACCATTCCCGACCTTCCAACCAACGATTTCAGCCATATACTCCTCCACAACCTAAGTGGAACGCATAATCCGAGGGGTGGAGGCCCTCATACAACCAATATCCAACCTTACTGCTTCCACCTCCATCTCAAACACAACTCCTTTACCGTCCTCCACTTAATCAACCTTATATGCCTACTCAATCAAATCCGAACCTAAACAATAGGTAGGCATAATAGGTCTACTGTGTGGAATATCTTACCCTACCTATGATATGGAAATTCAAGAAATCAACCTCAGGTCTGGAAGAGTGCTTCCAGATAATCAACCTCTATCTCCACCTGAGGAGCTTGAAGAGGAAAAGGAGGAGAGTGCCCCTCAAGTGAATCCACCTTGTTTTCATGAGAGATTAATCCATCCTATCCATAACACCCTAGAAGAGACTGAACTTTTGGGTGAACTGAAAAACTTGTGTGTTAAAATCTCGATCCTCCAATCTATCAAGGATGTCCCCATCTACAACAAGTTAATCAAGGAGAAATGCTTCAAACATCCTAGGAGGAAAAAGAAAGACACACCTACCATTAATGTCATTGGACAACTATCTGACTTAATGTTGTGACGGGTGATTTTCCCAAAGTATCTAGATCATGGAAGTCATGTGGTAGATGTGCACATCGATGGAATCACTATAACCCATACCTTGATCGATCTTGAGGCTACCATCAATGTGATGACTATGGAGACTATTCTTAAACTAAATCTCCAAGGATCATTAATAAATACCACAACAGTATTGCATCTTGCAGACAGGTCCACAGTAGCTCTTGAGGGATTTCTTGAGGATGTGATGGTCTCCATTGATTCCTGGGAATACCTTGCTGACTTCTTAGTTCTCCAACCTAAGACCAATTTCAACGGTTATCCTCTCATCTTTGGAAGGCCATGATTAATCGTTGTTGATGCTTACATAAGTTGCAGGGCTAGGAATATGACCATTAAAAATGGGCATTTGTCCAAACACTTGGTCTTGTACCCTCCTGCTCAACCATATTTGGAGCATGTATTACTCTTATGGTTATAAGAGGAGGAGTAAGATGACATCTACTCTTCCCCAATCTATACCCTCCGTGCTAATATAGGAGGGGGGAAACCTGATGAAGATGACCTGATTGACGAAATCCTTTAGAATTAGCCCCCCACCACTATGTCTCTTGAGGAGTTAGTGAAGAAATCTAAAGATAACCCTTGGATTGATTTTTTCCTAGCTAACTCAAGTCCTACTCATGTCAATATGATAGAATTTGGTCCAAAAATAACATCGAATATCAACCGCTCTCTCTCTCTGCACATCAGGAAGAGGAGTTATGTGACATGTTAAGAAGGCATCTGGATGCCTTTGCCTGGAGTTATAAGGAAATGAAGGGAGTGCACCCTTCAGTTTCTACTCACAACACTTACATCAAGGAAGGCTACAAGCCAATGCACCAACCTCAGAGGAGAATGAACCCAACCCTCAAGGATATAGTTAAAGAATAATTGCTAAAGTTATTGGATGCAAAGTTCATTTACCCCATTTCAGATAGTGAGTGGGTATCTCCTCTAGTTCTGGTTCCAAATAAAAATGGGAAGTGGAGGATCAGTGTGGAATACAGAGAGATAAACAAATCCACAAAAAAGGACCATTTCCCTCTACCTTTCATTTACCAATTATTAGATGGTTTGGCAGGAATAAAGTTCTTCTATTTCTTGGATGGAATCCGTGGTTACAATCAGATCTAGATCAGCCCAGAGGACCAAGATAAAACCACCTTGACCTGTCCTTGTGGTACCTTTTCTTATAGGGTACCTTTTCTTATAGGGTCCTTCCTTTTGGATTATGCAATGCCCCTGCCACTTTTTAAAGGGCAATCCTGAGCATCTTTTCACATCTATTCCATGACTCGGTGGAAATCTATATGGATGATTTCACCTGCTATGGGTGTGATTTCTTAGAGGCTCTCTCTAACCTAGGAAAATTACTAAACAAGTGAATTGAAACAAACTTATCCCTTAGTCCTGAGAAGTGTGAGTTCTTGATGACTGTAGGGGCTATTCTAGGTCACTCAATACCCCAGAAAGGACTGCAAGTGGACCCAAATAAAATTGATATCATAAAGATGGTCCCTACTCCTCAGAAGCATAGTGATTTCATAAGTTTATTAGGCTTATTGGATACTATAAGAGATTCATAAAAGACTTCAGCAACGTAGCCTCACCTTTGTTTGGACTATTGGCCAAGGAATCTGAATGTTTATGGTCAGAAAGCTCCCAAGAGGCCCTAGAAACCCTAAAGGACAAGTTAACTACTACACATATACTCTGAGGTCCAAATTGGGCTCTTCCTTCCCACATTCATACTGATGCCTCTGACAAAGCTATAGGAACAACTCTAGGCTAGATAGATGACAAGTTACCTTATGCTATTTACTTCATCCACAAAAATCTATCCAAGGCTGAATTGAACTATACTATGACTGAAAAATAGCTCTTAATTGTTTTCCATTCCTTGACTAAATTTAGACATTACATCACTGGTTACCAAACCTTTGTGCATACTGACCATGTTTCTACTAAATATTTGATGAACAAGCCTGATGTGAATGCTCGAATTATTAGATGGTTTCTTTTGTTCCAACAGTTTGATCTAACTACCATTGATAAGTATGGTAGAGAAAATGTAGTTGCATATTTTTCGTTCAGGCTTACTTTTCCTGCAGGTGAGGAAGCAATGGCTGATGACCATCTTCTAGATGATAAATTATTCATTATTTTAGTTCTTTCTCCATGGTTTTATGACATATCCAACTACTTAGTGGTTGCACAGTTCCATCTAAATATTTCCTCCAAGGAAAAGAGTAGAATAATAAGGAAAAGAACACCATTCACTTGGATTGGGGACAATCTCTTCAAGCTAGGCCCAGATCAAATTCTGAGAAGATGTGTCAAGGAGGAGGAATTTTTTGACATCCTTCTGGCCTGTCATGATGGGCCTTGTGGAGGTCACTTTACAGCCAAGAGGATAACCTTCAAGGTACTAGAAGTTGGCTACTATTGGCCCACTCTCCACCAAGATGCAAGAAGATATACCAGGCAATGTAATCGGTGCCAAAGAATGGGGAAACCTACCCCCAGGGATGAAATTCCTTTGCAACCTCAAGTAACTTTTCATCCATTTGATAAGTGGGGAATGGATTTCACTAGGCCCATTGATCCACCATCAGGACAAAAAGGGTATATAATTGTGTGCACTTATTACTTGACAAAGTCGGCTGAAACCAAGGCTATAAAGGTAGCCACATAAGAGAAAGATGTTGAGTTCTTAAGGGAGAATGTGTTTTACAAGTTTAGGTACCCTAGAGAGCTAGTCATTGATCAAGACACTCAATTCGCCTCACACCTAATTGAGAATATGTTAAGCCAGCATAAGATCAAGCACATGAAATCAACTCCTTACTACCCTCAGGCAAATGGACAAGTAGAGGTTACTAACAGAGCATCGGAAATAATTCTCACATAAAAATGTTATGGCAGGGACCTCAAACCTTCCCACTAATAAAAGTTTGTGGTGTTTGCAGGTTTTCAAGGCAATAAAGGACACCAAGTTCATAGGGTAGAAATCTAAGAAAAACCTCATTATTCATTCATTCATTTCATATCTTCCATTCCCATCATGTCTGGAGCATCCATTCTTATCGCCAACCATAAAAAAAAAAAAAAAAAAAAAAAAAAAAAAAAAAAAAACAAAAAAAAAAAAAAAAAAAACCAATTTGCAGGCAATTTTCTAGCTTCTACAGGATTTCCTGTAGTTACTACAGAAATTTCCTATAATACTATAGGATGTCCTTAAAATCTATAGGAATGGAATCCCGGTTGAGAAATGATGATGCAAGCATGTTCTGGGTTGAAAGAGGAGGCCATTGACCTCACCACATCTCAACCAACACCAACTCATGACCATGTCACCCTCTATGTCCATCAATAAATCCACTAAAAAAAAAAGAGAAAAAAAATAAGAAAGAAAAAGAAAAGTCCAAGGGCCATACCATTAGTTGCCTACCTCACCTACCACTCACCCTTCCCCATTTCAACCCCTTCCACTCCTACTTCAACACCTATTCCTCCTCCAAGAAAAAAAAATATATAAGAAAGGGGTAGCTATAGGATTTCTTGTAGTACTACAGGAAACCTTGTAGTAGCTTATATTATAACAGTAGTAGTCTCCATTCTCCTCCTTCAGCATACATGCAGAGGAAGAGTATCAGCACCCTTGCAAGAACTATGGTGCCTATATAGAGCTCAGCAGTAGTAGAAGAGTCCAACACCTGCACATCACAACAAATAAGATAAACATATTGTCCGGTTGAAATCAACAAAACAAGAAAGAGAGAAAATGTACCCGAACTAGAAGAAGCGCAGTAGAGCCACCCTCTAGTATGAATTGACCAAGCAAACAAAACCACATGTATGTGTTACAAATTCATATGGGCACATCAATTCCAACATTTAGGTCAGTGCTATTAAGGCTCATCAAACCCTAATCCAGTTGCTACATACCCTAGACAAGTCATCATTTTGAATGCCTCCTCCCTTGAAAGTTTTCTGCCCTGAAGCCCTCCAAAAATGCCTCCTTGAGGGACTAGTGTAGCCTTGGTCAAGGGTAAGTGTGCTTTAGTGTAGGTATGCCCATGTCATGGTGCATTTCAGAGCACTTAGGCCAACTTTGACCTGCACTAAGCGAGATTGAGCGAAATCCTCATAGGGTTTTGGGAATATTCTTATCTTCTGGAGCCTTCTAGAAGATTCCCACACTTATCATCTCCTATGAGCTCAAAATTGGATAAAGAATGAGTTAAGTAAACTCCTATCCTCTCATCCCTTACTCCATGGAAAATAACTCTAGGTTTGGAAGGCCATTCAATAGCCTCATTTATGACCAAACCTCCTCTATTTTCCTATAAATTGAGCACTCATCTAAGTGATCAGGGGTTGGATTTTGAGAATTTGTAAGGAGATACTGTTGGTGTGAGGTTTGAGATTGTAAGCAAGTAACGTTATGTTGTCGAAGTGTTATGCTATTGATGTGATGTTGGTTGGAACCCAAGCTGGAGGAGTGACATAAGATTGGACTTCATGGTTGTAACTCTTCCTTATACTTAATAAAGTTGTTTACACCTTTTCCCATATTCTTGCCTTTACGTATGATGATTATATGTGTAAATACTTTCGAATCCATTTTCTTATAGCAGATAGATCTCATGCTTTGATTGGTTTTTGTCCTTTGTTTATGATTATAGGTACTTGTTGAGCGGATTAATTTTGAGAAGGAGAAATGGGAGCCATACAAAGGAGACAAAGGGAAAGCGAAAGATAACAAGTAGGTCCCTTGTCTTACTTATCTTCTATACAAAAAGGTTAAGCACTTTAATTCTTTGTTCTAGGTGTAGCTACCCACCTAGGGAAATTGTGTTTATCCGTAGATGCAAAATTCCACATAACAAATTGGCGACCATAATGGGGAATGATCATCGTTCCGGGTAGTTTACCTTCATCCTAGTACACCCTAGTAGACTTTACTTGCTTCCATTGATCTTGTTTCAACCTTTTTGAATTGTTTTTTGGTAAAAATTGTGTTTGATTACCCCCAAAATGGCCTCTCTGGCACTAGCGCAGGCTTGGTAAGGACACAGAGTGTTACAAAGCACCCTTGGCTTGAGGACAATGATCTAAAGTGCATTGTCTCCCATTCAGGGCTGTGCTGATCCTCCTTAGGTAAAAAATCCCACCTTTGATTTGATGTTTTCCAAATTTCCTTCTATTTTTGCTTGCTAAAAGATCAATGATTGTTGTACTTCTAAAATCAATTTGTGTTTCCTTTCCTAGCCCTACTTTGACCTTGATTGTTTAGTTTTTCTTAAATGATTTCTTTATCACTATCAATTCATTATCAAAGTTAGCTTATAGTCGATTAATATTTTCTCAAAACAAAGTGTCGTAAAAGTCTTCCTTTCTTTCAAAAAAGGAAGTGTCGTAAATTCTTTGTTTCTTGCAAAGATTGATTGATTGTATGTGAATTAGTTTCCTTTTTCTCATCTCAACATTAAGGGAATTGAAAAGAAAAACTTTCATTTTGCATATTGTAGTTTTTGAATGCTTGATAAGAATAGCTAGGAAACTTGCATTAGGTGTGCTCTTTGCTCTTTGTCAAAGATCTTATTTCTCTATCCCTTACTAGCTACAATTTTCATTGTTAATTGAATTAAAGAATGTTTCTCATGTTAGTTTCATTCTAGGAATTGCAAACATACATCACGTGGTGAACCTTGAAAGGAAAATTCTTAAGCATATCAACTCAAAAGTTATCTCAATTAACCTAATGGAGCATTGTCACTTAATGCATAACATTTAGAGATCTAGGCTAGAGACATGTTCTAGCGTCATAAAACATAGTAGCTACCGTTAACTTGTCTGCAATACATTCCGAGTGTGATACCTTATTCCACGTATGTAAATATACCATAGCTCATCCACATACCTTCAGGTATATAGGTCTATGTTACAGTACGTTCTCCCACTTGTTGTTTTCTTTCCATAGGGGGGCACAAGAGAGCTTAGTCATTTATCTAGCCTTGCAATGCCCATTATTTCTCTACACCAAGAGAAATTCTCAGAGCTCACAAATTTTGTCAATGCATCTGCAGTATTCTTCAAAGTGTCCACCTTTACCAACAACACCTTTTTGTCTTCTATCATATCCCTCACAAATTGACGCTGAACATCAATGTGCTTTGTCTTTGAATGATATGTAGGGTTCTTTGCAAAGAAAATTACACTTTGGCTATCATAGCCTATCCTTATAGCTTCTTGTACTAACCCTATACTTGAACACAATCTCTACAACCAAACTACTTCCTTGCTTGCATGAGTGGCCGCCATGTATTCTACCTCTGTAGTTGATAGTGCCACTACAGATTGTTTCTGACTCATCCAACTGACTACACCTCCAAATAGGTTAAACACATACCCACAGGTAGATCTTCTCTGATCTAGATCTCCAGCCCAGTCTACATCAACAAAGCCATGAATATTCAACACTCTGTCCAATCCCAGTCTTCCTTGGTAGCACAAACCATAACCACTAGTGCCATGAAAATACCTGCAAACCCGCCTCACTAATGTCTAGTGCTCCTTCCCTGGTTTTGACATAAACCTTCTCAATACTCCCACTTCATGTGCAATATCTGGTCTAGTACAGACCATCGTATACATCAGGCTACTGACCACACTTGCATATAGAACACGGGAGATGTCCTCTTCCTCTTCTTGTGTCTTGGGACACTGTTCAGTAGATAACTTTACACCTATAGGAATAGAAACCTTCACTGGTTTACTATCCTGCATATTAAACCTCTACAATGTTGTCTCAACATACTTCCTCTAGTTTAACGAGAGCTTCCTCTTTCTCTAATCTCTTTTAATTTCCATGCCCAAAATATACTTTTCAACACCAAGATATTTCATGTCGAATTTGGAGGACAAATGGGTCTTCAAATCCTGGATAATTTCTTTGTCATTTCCAATCAGCAACATATCATCAACATACAAGACCAGATAAATAACACAGTCACCAATTAATTTAAAATACACACGGTCATATGCTTTGCTTCTGGTGAAGCCAAGTCCCCGTATAAATGTATCAAATTTTTGATGCCACATCCTTGGTGATTGTTTTAACCCATACAAAGACTTCTTTAACTTGCATACCAGTTCTTTCTTACCCTTCACCGCAA